>CM062820.1:1682445789-1682690618 GCA_031772625.1 Pinus tabuliformis
CACAGTGATTTCTATAGGAACCCAAATGGTAAAACCCCTCAAGCCTCTTTGTATTAATCAATTGAATAGAGAAACTATTACAATTGCTTGCTCCATCTCTGAGCACAACCTGCGAGAGTAAAATTGTTCTCACTACTGAATGATAGCCTCTAGCCACCACTTATCATATTCCTGGCTCCTTCAGCCTCCTATTTCCTTGCACAATCCTTAAGGAAATTAACTGCTAAAAGATAGGAATTTCCTCTTATTTCCTTGCACAATTCCCAAGGAATGATCAACTTCCTACATGAAAATTTTTGTACACTCCACTAGTATACAAATAATTTTACATTAGCCTTATTTCCTCCACTCCAGTTGAGGAATTAGAATTCCATTCATGCATGAGATATTTTGGGTTGATTGATCAGTTAACTGATAGATCTCCAAGTTAGACTGTTGTCTCACTACACCACTGACCTTGAACTAGATATATCAATAATTAGAAGTCAATTAACTAAATACAACTGATAATAAATGAATCAGATTACAAAAATTTAGAAATCACACATGCATAACTGAACTCCAAGTCCTCTAACTTGAATTTACTGAGCTAACTAAGTGACAAGATCCATGTCACGCTAGTTAACTGCCTCCAAGTGTGTCCTGTTGATGTGGAAATTTGATTTACTCAATTTGACTAAGGTTAAAGTCAAACTGAGCCTTCTTTGCTACATTTTTTCAACAAATTTGATGAGGTAATCCAATATTATTTTATTATTTACACTATTATTTTTAGTATTCCTTAGGAAACTCATTTTAAACCTCAAAATTTCTGTAATGAGGGCCATGGAAAGTAGGTTTCCTCATGATTGAACGGTGGAAGATATTTTTCGTTGGATGGTTATAAGAGCCCTCACACTAGGAAGCTATAAGGAGGATAAATGAGATAATATGTTGCGGATATTTCAACACGTTGGCTCCTCATCACGTTCGCTCCACCTCTAGGATCTCCATGGCTAGGAACTCAATCATGTGAAAACGCGACACTTGTCTGCCCAAGGTGATATTCCACAACACACGCCATAACCAGTCCACCCAACACACATGTGACCTCAACCTGACATCATCGACATCTACTGCCTAAAAACACATGCACATGTGTTAAGCCCCGATGGTGATAAATATTGCTAATATACTCATTTTGGGCTAATTACAGTACATTAAAGTACTCCTCCCTGTTCCTCCCAAATTTTCCAAATTAGGAAATTTGGTTGTAGGCCTAACAGTCCCTTAGTAAAGCCCAAGTGCGCGACCACAATCTGATCTGCTGAAAACTTCCTGCACTATAATTCAGTGAACTTCACCATCCATAGCTCACTTACAATGCATTTTCTCCATTGTACGACATGACTGTCTTCACCTGAGCCGACGTCTTGACATGTCCCTCACATAACCTCATTAAAAATGCTACGCTTGAGAAACCCTAGATTCACCTAATAATCTTATCCCATGGCTGAGAGTTTTTTGGAATTGTTGACGATGCCTCTCACATTCCACCAAAGTGTAAGCCACGAAGGGCTAGTCACTGCTTAAACCCATCACATCAACACGTGTTTCCAATCCACCCTTCTTCTTGAGGTACAAAAGTTGACCTATCAATGGCCTCTCCTTCATATACAAATTCACACTCTAAAGGGAAGGAAGAGGAAATTATCTACCACAACAACAACATTAGTGTCAGGGTTGCGCCTGTAACAAGTCTAGAAATCAAACAATTTGTACATCCTAGTAGCAAAAATGGATTCCTTGAACATGTCAAAATATTTCGAGGGATTTTTCAATATACCTCCCCAAAATTAAGGCGAAGGTTAGAAGTGGCTGAAGCAGAGCTTCGCAAGGCAAGGGAATATAGCATAAACTTGGAGATGTTACTACTCCACCAGAAGAAGGACAAATCCAAGAGGGTATCTGTCAGGGTAGCCAAGAGGATGATCTGGGAAAGAATCACCAAGACAGTTAGCAAACACTGGAAATACCTAGAGTTGATGTAAGACAAAATAGATGCAGTCACAGTGGGTTAGAAATCACTGCAGAGACTTAAAGGGGATATTCATAGAACTACGTGAAAATCCTCAATGAGCATCAACTTCATCAATCATATTTCCAAGGAAGAAAATGTTGAGGCCAATATTGATCGCCTCTAGTGTGTTGACAAGATAGGGAAAAGAGAATGAAACATGAACTCATCTTGCAGATTGAAGAGAAAGAAAAAAAATATCACTTAGGGGATTCAAAGTTTCGAGGAAAAATATGAAGAGTTGTGAAGGAAGAACCTTCCCTCACTTTTCAATGAGGATGGAGATCTGCACCCGAAGGGGATTGTCATGAATGACTTGAAGACCATAAAGGAAAGTTAGAAATACTTAGAGGAGGAAGAGTCAACAACCATGCAATATGAAGACATAGCATATTTGTATCACAATCACTTTAAGCTATTATTCATGCTCAAAGGCCTTTTTGAGGAATATAGGGGAATATACTATGAGCCCATCATGAGCTTAGAATGAGGAATACACTAGGTGAATGCATTTACGCTGCGAGGCAACAGAGAATCGTGGAAGGACATGTTGAACATCCATAATTCGATTGTCCGAAAGAAGTTCATGCATAGGTGAAGCAGATTCATGACAAAAGCAAATTTTGGTCCAAAGGAATCAACGTTTGGCCTGGTCAGCACCAAGAGTTGGAAGGAACGCTACGCCTAGCAAGGAGAGAGAATGATGGACTCAAATAAAATCTAGAGGAGGCCACTCTAAAGCTAGCACAATCCCAAAGTAAACTTCTAGAAAAAGTTAGTCATGATACAACTGGTAGTTTTGTAACAAGTTTGAGTGGTTTTTCATATACCATTGGTATTTTAGGGTAGGTACAAGCTCTTGGAGTGCCTATATATAGGCTTCATTTTGAAATGTAAAAGGGGGGAAAATATTAGTTGTGGGGGAAACTCTACTAAATTTTTTGGTGAATTGTTGGGAAGCCTTGAAGCAATTTTGGGGAAGAATTCAGAAGTAACTCTCATGTTTTCTGTCTTTTGTCATCATGTGTGTGTTCATCTCATCTTTATTTTGAAGTTTACTACTAATATGAAGCAATTTTATGTAATTTTCATGGCATCTTGAGTTGTAAACCTAATTTGTTGTGTGAATTGTGTGTAATTGTTTCAAGACCTTGACTGAAATTAGTTTTGGCATTAGTATGATGGTTTGTTTTAGTTTTTCAAGATCTATCAAGCTAGCTTGAAGAGTGTATTGGCTTTCTTGATATTTCTTTCAAGCGTTTAAAAGGAACATGTGAATATTAGAATTATATGTTTTCTCATGCTTGAATTCTTAATTGCTCAATCATCCACTAGGGTTTATTTGGCCTAAAGGAATTCTTACTTGCTCCTTTAGGTTGGGTAAAACCTGATTCTCCATTTTCATCCACCTTTTATTTTGAACATTTTCATGTCAAACCCAAGCGTTGTGAATTTTCCTACCCAAGATTAGCGTAAATGTGGTTCAACAAAAGAATTAATGTAAATGGTATTTTCCCCACAACATTGATCCCAAAACCACTCTCAAAATTAGCAACAAGTTGAAATAGACTTTACAAAACTTAAAGACCCCCCATGTCCACCACATGCTCATGAAGAACTTTCAACGAAGTCTATGTGAATTATTTTTATACCAGGTATATTTTAATTCTGTTAATGGCCTAATAGTAATAAATCAGTTAAAGGATAGAACAAAAGTTACATTCGCATGGGATTTGATGCTATAATTGTGATCAAAATTTGACATGTTTCTTTTCTTGTGACATTTAAAGGGGAAAATGAAATGCATGTGACTTAAATGTATAATGTGTGCTTTTTCTTGTAAATTCTCAAGCCTGAATTTCATAGTTATATATGATTCTCAAAGAATAATTAATATATTGTTCACTTATTTATTGTAACGACATCTTACATAAATTGTTAATGGTTCAAAGAATGAAATACAATCTAAGTCATGAGAATGTCAAGCACAAACTTTATTACTAGGGCTTAGATGACTGAAATTTAGACTATAATTTGAACTCTCATGTCGATCATACAACAAATAGAGCCTATTTAGATGTTCCCAGGCTCTGTGCCACAACAGAGTGTGTTGTGACTCTGGGGAGCCAACACGTGATATAATTATCCAGTAAAAATATAATTTTATATTATTTAAATTATATTATACATAAAATCATAATTTAACATTTCAAAATATTAAAATGTTATCATTATATTTGAATTATAAACTGTTGACAATTAATATTTATAATTTAATAATTATTTTAATTTTAAAATAGATGTTAAATCAAATCCAAACTTTAAGCGAAACAACGTAAAATTTTCATTGCAACGTTAGCCATATGCATGAGTGTTCTTGCAATATGTATACTAATTTGAATTTAGCCATGAATTGATCCTTGAGTTTTGGGAAAAAGCAAATTATATAAGGAATTTGATCATCTGCAGAGAATTAGATAATACCAAGGAAATGCAGAGCGTTGGCCGGATTTTGATAAAAGTGGAAATGGTCTGCGTCATTCCGGTTATATTCAAGTCGATTCATTAGCACATATATCCTTGAGCAGAGATTGGACTTGCATTGGACATGATGGAAGCCACAAAGAAATGGATGTTCTTTCGTCTGGAAATTGTTAATGGAAGAATGATTATTGAATCCACTAAAAAAAATCTTCTAAGCTCGAAGATTTGTTTACCATATGGGTGCATGTGCAATTAATTTAGGAAGAACCAAAATTTTCAAGGTGTATAGGCCAGAATCAGAAAGCTAGACCGCAAAACTCAGGAGAACAAACTCCAGTGGGTATGGAGAAGGTCTAGCCAGATTTTATAATTGGACTTTTAGTCACTGAATCCCAACGAAAAACCTGATGGGGACACCTCAGTAGGACATGAAAGAAGAAAGGAAGCTGGATCTTTTAACCGGAATTTTCTTCGTTCAGTTGGAAAACCACCAGGAGGAGGAAGGTAGACACATTTGCGTCATTAATACAATGTGTATCATTAATATTATTAGTTTAATTACTTTTAATTATAGGTGTTAGTTTAACTAACAAAGAAAGTAGCTTTTTTTAAGAATTTTTTCTAGTTAATTTTAATTAAAATTCAATAGAGTTTTTTAAAAACTCGAGTTTAATTTGTTCTGTAGAATTGGAATGCCCTAGGAGTTTTTCAACACATTGAATTCATTTATGCATTCTAAAGTGTATTTTAAACAACAAAAAATCACAATATTATTTGAAATTGTATCTTGGATGAAAAAGATCTTTTCGTCTATAAGTTAGACTATGCCTTAATTATATGATTGTGTTAACTTATGTGTGAAATTAATATGAATAATATTTAATTATGGTTGATCATATATAATAATGGTTGACTATAGTTAATTATATTTGGTTATATTTAATTATGATTGGCTTTAGTTGGTTATGGTTGATCATGTTTAATTATTGTTTTGTTTTCCATGGAAAAAAAAATTGCATACTTTCTATTTCATTGAAATCGAAGTATACAAAATACTATTCAATTACAACCTCTTCTGGACATGTTTGTCAAGAGATATGACATTCTACTAATCTAGAAAATAAAACAGTCAAACATAAAAGCATGTAAGGTCCCAATGATTACAACAACTTCAGTTTTAGAAACTATTGTTTCCATTTACCCTAAGGACATTAGTGAATTTTTATGTAATCATTAAATGTCCTATATGATGGAATAATATTTCCTTTGATCTTCTATCTACATCAACATTGTGTTCCATGTGAATATGCGATGCCGCCAACTCCTTAAACAATTCTTATGACTAGCAAATTCTTTGTTTCCAAGGATTTAGGGCCAAGTTGTGTAATATACCGATCCCAAGAACCATTCAATAACAACTCACGAATGTTTAATTATTGTTTACCATGGTTAATTATGGTTGATTATGATCGTGGTTTACTTTGGTTGAATATGGTTAAATATGTTTGACTATGGTTGACCATGGATGATTATGTTTAACCAAGGTCAACTAGATTAACCATGTGTATAAATTCCCTGTAGATTCAAATTGCAGATTTTAATATGCTAAAACAGTTGACTTGAATCTACTCTACTCATCAGTGGAAACAATAAACGATCGATGAAATCATGAAGCATACAAGAGAAAGAATTCAATCATATATAACACAATAATTTTCTGGGGAAAACCATAGCTAAAACCCTTGTTATCTATATATTGCATTAATCAGAAAATATGAGAAGATTGCAATGCTTTGCTCAAACCTGAGAAACCTCTGCACTATCACTATCTATTTCACTGCTTCCTAGACAAGCTCAAGCCAATACTTAGCCAATTTTGTTGCCCGCCAAGCTCCTATTTCCTTGCATTGTTTCATTGGGAATTAGCCCATATTTAATTAGGAAATTCCACAAATATGAATTGTGTAATCCTCATAGACCTTCCTTTGATTGCATGCACTACCTGTACAATTCAAATGATTATACAATTGATAGTACATTTTTCCTGAACTCCAATCTCAAATGGGTCTTTTTCTGATCTGACATGCATGAGTTAGTTATGAGTGAATCTTTAGTTTACTCGTTGACCACTGTTGGTTACACCCCACTACTGGATTTGCCACTAATTCCTCCATCAATTAGAACTAGTTTAACTAAATTTAACTCAGTTAGAATGAATTAATTAATTACAACTCAAAATAAACTCAACCAAGGCTCCTAAAAAGTTGCCATGAGATCTAGAATTACAATTTAATTCCTAATTTAATTCAAGGACAAAATTAATTTAGGATTTTCTTATTTCATTTTCAAAACTTCCTCTCAACAAGAAAGGGGTTAACTGCTAACCCGATCCTACCTCTATGAAACTCAAATCTACATATTGATTTGTTAAAATATTTGCATCCTGCTCCTTTGTAGGAATGTACTCCAAAAACATGATTCTCTTCTGCACACAATCTTGTAGATGGTGATACTAGATTTCGATATGCTTGGAACAATCCTGAAAAACTGGATTTTCAGAGATTTTGATACAACTCTCATTGTCACAATAAATCACTATAGGATCCATTTGCTAACCAAATAACCCAACAAGGATCTTCCTCATCTAGTTAGCCTCACAAGTTGTTTTAATAGTAGCCATGTACTCTGCTTTTGTTGAACTGAGTGCAACTGATATCTAATTCTTCTTGTACCAAGACACTATTGTTGACCCAATACTGAAGATTCCCCTTGATGTGCTCTTTTTGTCAGATGGAATCCTTGCCAAATCTACATCTATGAAGCCTTGAAGCTTCACTCCCTCTGTCCGTCTGTACTAAAGACCAAACCGAGTCATGCCTTTGAGGTATCTCAACACATGTTTGGCTTCCTTCCAATAGATTTTGGTTGGCTTAACCATGGCTTGACCAAGCTGGTTAACTACAAAACACATGTTCGATCGTGTGTTCACCAAATACGTAAGGGAATCCACAAGTTGTCTATAAATATTAGCCTCCACAACTTCACCTAAAGTAGCATCTTCTCTCCTCCAATCACCTGCTAGAGGAGTCTCCATGGGTTTGTTGCTCTCCATGTGGAACTTCTTCTGTATCTAATTAGCATACTTTCCCTAACAGATAAAAAATTCCCCATCTCCTTACCATAATTCCATACCAAGAAAGTAATGCATGAGCCTCATGTCCTTCATCTTGTATTCTCTTGCAAAATCCACTTTGTAATATTTTATCAGCTTCTCATCACCTATTAGAATCAAATCATCCACATATAATATTATAATCAATAATTTACTTTCAACCACAATATGGTAAAGGTTCGCATCTACTTCACTTTTGGTGAAGCCCAAGCAGGTGAAATAGTTGTCAATATTGGTGTAGTAAGCGCAGGGTGCTTGTTTTAGTCCATACAACACTCTCTTGATTCTGTACACATGCGACTCTTTGTTGAAGGTGTCAAATCCTTCTGACTGCTCAATGTACACCTCTTCCTCAATCATACCATTGAGGAATGCTATCTTCACATCCATCTGATGTATCTTCCATCCTATCTACACTGACAGTGCTAGAATAGATCTGATTGAAGAGTACCTTGCTACTAGAGCAAAGGTCTCATTGTAATCAATTCCCTCCACATGAGAGAATCCTCTACTCACAAATATGTCCTTATGTTTCTCCACACTCCCATTTGATGCTTGATTTACCTTGTAAAGCCGTTTAGAACTCATCACTGACTTGTCTGCTGGTCTCGGGACCACCTCCCAAACACCGTTTCTGATAATGGAGTCATACTCCTCAACCATGGCATCACCCTGTACTGGTTGTTGCTTTCCTTCCTCAAATGAAGATGGCTCAACCTCTACACTCTCGCTCATTAGATCCTGTAGGTTTTAACCCCATACAGAGATTACCTGCATACGAATTCTAAATCACAGAAAAATAAACAATGCGAGAGCATAACACATAAAACACATATACACAGAGATTTTCCCCTGGATCCCAAAACCGGGACTACCAGCTTGATTTTTCATTATATTCCTTTCAATGTTACATTACATATTTATACATGCTGAAGCATCCAATACCATGGACCGAAAACCATGGCGTCCAAAACCAAGGACGGAAAACCATAGGTAGGTTCGCCCAACCTAATATAGGGTCCAATTTTTTTTTTCCCGGGGCGCTGCCGCTCCCCCTGTGACCCCTCCGCTACGCAATCGGCGCAACGAAGGGGGGGCGAAGCCCCCCGCTTCACTACGTGGGTTACTCGTGGAAAGAATATAACACAACCCAAAAATCTCCCACTTGTTGTTTTCTTTCCACAGGGGGCCACAGGAGAGCTTAGTCATTTTTCCAGCCCTGAAATGCCCATTGTTTCTCTACACCAAGAAAACTTCTCAGAGCTCACAGATTTTGTCAATGCATCTGCAATATTCTTCAAAGTGTCCACCTTTACCAGTAACACATTTTTGTCTTCTATCATATCCCTCACAAAGTGATACTGAACATCAATGTGCTTTGTCTTTGAATGATAAGCAGGGTTCTTTGCCAAGAAAATTGCACTTTGGCTGTCACAGTCTATTCTTATAGCTCCCTGTACTAACCCCATACTTGAACACAATCTCTGCAACCAAACTGCTTCCTTGCTTGCATGAGTGGCTGCCATGTATTCTGCCTCTATAGTTGATAGTGCCACTACAGATTGTTTCTTACTCATCCAACTGACTGCACCTCCAAATAGGTTAAACACATACCCACTTGTAGATCTTCTCTGATCCAGATCTCCGCCCAATCTGCATCAACAAAGCCACGAATATCCAACACTCTGTCCAATCCTGGTCTTCCTTGGTAGCACAAACCATAATCACTAGTGCCATGCAAATACCTGAAAACCCACTTCACTGCTGTCCAGTGCTCCTTCCCTGGTTTTGACATAAACCTGCTCAATACTCCCACTGCATGTGCAATGTCTGGTCGAGTACAGACCATTGCATACATCAGGCTACTGACTGCACTCGCATATGGAACATGGGACATGTCCTCTTCCTCTTCTTGTGTCTTGGGACACTGTTCAGTAGATAACCTCACACCTACAGGAATAGGAACCTTCATCGGTTTACTATCCTGCATATTAAACCTCTGCAGTATTGTCTCAACATACTTCCTCCGGTTTAACCAGAGCTTCCTCTTTTCCCGATCTCTTTTAATTTCCATGCCCAAAATATAGTTTGCAGCACCAAGATCTTTCATGTCAAATTTGGAGGACAATTGGGTCTTCAAATCCTGGATAATTTCTTTGTCATTTCCAACCAGCAACATATCATCCACATACAAGACCAGATAAATAACACGGTCACCAATTAATTTAAAATACACACAGTGATCTGCTTTGCTTCTGGTGAAGCCAAGTCCCCGTATAAATGTATCAAATTTCTGATACCACATCCTTGGTGACTATTTTAACCCATACAGAGACTTCTTTAACTTGCATACCAGTTCTTTCTTACCCTTCACCGCAAAGCCTTCAGGTTGCTTCATGTAGATTTCTTCTTCCAAATCCCCGTGAAGAAATGTTGTCTTCACATCCATCTGTTCTACCTCAAAATCAAAAGCAGCAGCAACAGATAAAAGTAACCTAATAGAATTTACCTTGGCAACAGGAGAAAATCAATTCCCGGCACCTGGGAATAACCTTTTGCTACCAACCGAGCTTTGTATTTCTCCACCTTCCCTTCTGCATTTGTCTTCTTTTTGAACACCCATTTGCTGCCAATGGGTTTCCTTCCAGCCGGCAACTCCACCAGATCCCAAGCCTCATTTTTGTGCAAAGATGCCATTTCATCAACCATGGCCTCTTTCCAGAGTTTTCCATCCTCTGAATCCATTGCTTCCTTCATAGTTCTGGGATTATCATCAGTAACAAACAAAGTAAAATTTGAACAGAAAGCAGAAGGACTATACCTTTCTGGTTGCCTTCTTTCTCGAACTGATCTTCTCACAGCCGGAGTTTGTGGCTCTTCATCTTCTGATTCCTCCTCTGCTGCAGAGTCTGATTCTTCCTCCTTTAACTCATACTCTATCTTCTCAGGTTCCTTTGGTTGGAATTCATGTTTAATAACATCTTTCACCTCTCTGAACACCACATCTCGACTGTACACAACCTTCCTTGTTATTGGGTTCCAAAGCTTATAACCCTTTAAACCATCCTTATACCCAATAAAGATGCACTTTTCAGATTTACTATCCAACTTGGTTCGTTTCTCCTTTGGAACATGTACATATGCATCACATCCAAATACCCTCAGATGTGAAAGAGAGGATTTCTTACCAGTCCATACTTCTTGTGGAGTCTTATCCTCCAACGCTGATGAAGGTGACCTGTTGACCAAGTAACATGCAGTATCCACCGCCTCTGCCCAGAATTCCTGTCCTAACCCGACACCACTGAGCATGCTTATTGCCCTTTCCATCAATGTCTTGTTCATTCTTTCTGCGACTCCATTTTGCTGAGGTGTATATGGAGTAGTCTTCTGCCATGCTATACCACACTTCTTACAGAATTTTTCAAATTCCTTGCTGCAAAACTCTCCACCATTATCTGTCCTCAGCACCTTTATCTTCTTCTCTGTCTGATTTTCCACCAGAGCCTTAAATTCTTTAAACCTGTCAAAGACTTCAGATTTCTTCTTAAGGAAATATATCCATGTATTACTTGAGAAGTCATCTATAAATGATACATAGTACACAGACTTACCCAGTGATGGAACTTTCACAGGTCCAAACACATCACTGTGCACAAGCTCTAATATCTGTTGCGCCCTCTTAGCACCAGAGGGGAAACTCACCCGATTCTGCTTCCCATATACACAATTTTCATAGAAATCAAAATCTAGAGAGCTATTACTCATACCTTCTACCATACCTTTACCATGAAGTCTTCGAAGGCCCTTCTCTCCAATATGTCCAAGCCTTTGATGCCACAACATGGTCTTCTCTCCAGAGACCACTAGATTTTCAGCTCCACTTTCAGGAACCATAGAACTGTTGCACCGATCAACAACAGTGCTACCTTGCAGCTTGTACGGAGTTCCAGTCCGAACTCCCCGCATCAATACCAGTGCTCCCTGAACCATCTTGCAGGTATCCTTCTCGAACACTATTTTTACACCTGCATCATCCAACTTGCTTAGAGAAATCAGATTTCTAGCCAATGCAGGAATATGCAGAACACTCGGAAGTGTTCTAACCCTTCCACCTTGCAACTTCAACTTTACTTTCCCGCGACCAATGATTCTAGCCTTCCTATCATCTCCTAAGAAGACATCACCACCATCGTATTTCTGATACTCGCAGAACCACTCTCTATGGGGAGTGAAGTGAAAGGATGCACCTGAGTCAATCAACCATGCCTCATGATCTACATGTGTACTTGAAAAAGCCAAGTACACATCCCCACCTTCATCTGAGGTGGTTTTCGCCTCTGCAGAAGGAGCATCATCAGATCCCTTTCCTTTATCAAGAGCTTTAGATTTACAGTCCCTTTTGAAGTGCCCTTCCTTTCTGCATTTCCAGCACACCACCTTTACAGGTTTTGCTGGAGATTTAAATCTCCCTCTAGATTTAGATCTCCCACTCGATGACTTATTTTTGTTTCTATTCTGGGACCGTCCTCATACAGACAAGGCATCACCATTCTGGCTCTCCATATTTTTCCGTTTCATCTCCTCCATCAGCAAGGCTGAGACTATTTCATCAAACTTCAAAGCAGTTGCATTGCTACCTATTGCAATGACCAGACTATCCCACGAATCTGGTAGAGAACACAACAAACTGATGCACTTATCTTCATCTGAAATTTTAATATCAACAGACGCTAACTAACTTACCACAGTATTAAATGCATTCAGATGCTCTGTCACCGAGTCTCCATCTTTCATCCTCAGGTTATACAGCTTTCTCCGTAGGAACAGTTTATTCACCAGAGACTTAGATTGGTACAAAGTCCCTAACTTGTCCCACAAAGCCTTCGCCGTATCTTCCCCTGATACATTCAACAATACTGAATTTGAGACACACAATCGTATTGTGCTCTTTGCCTTCCGATCCAACTTCTTCCATTCTTCATCGGTCACTCCCGTTGGTTTAGTACCTGGATCTACCGTGATCCACTGATCTTTATCCACCAACAGATCCTCCATCTTGAGTTTCCACAACTCAAAACTCTGACCATTGAACTTCTCGATCTCTATCTTTCCACTGCTCGCCATCTTCTTTCACCACCAGAATCGATCTCACAGATCTCCCACTGAACAGGGTCTACCACAGGCCCGAGCAAAACCCCTCAGCAACAAAGGCATCCCCTTGAAGCCAAAACAACTCTGATACCAAATGTAGGTTTTAACCCCATACAAAGATTACCTGCATACGAATTCTAAATCACAGAAAAATAAACAATGCGAGAGCATAACACATAAAACACATATACACAAAGATTTTCCCCTGGATCCCAAAACTGGGACTACCAGCTTGATTTCTCATTATATTCCTTTCAATGTTACAATACATATTTATACATGCCGAAGCATCCAATACCATGGACCGAAAACCATCGCGTCCAAAACCAAGGACCGAAAACCATAGGTAGGTTCACTTAACCTAATATAGGGTCCAACAAAAATTTTCCCGGGGCGTTGCCCCGGACCCCGTAGAGGGGGGCTACCCGCCCCCCTCAAACCCCCCAGACAAGGGGGGCTGCTGCCCCCCCTGTGACCCCCCCACTGCACAATCGGTGCAATGAAGGGGGGGCTCCACGCCCCCTCTAACCCCTCGGTTCACTACGTGGGTTAGTCGTGGAAAGAATATAACACAACCCAACAGATCCATGTAGCCAGTGTATCGATCTGGTGACCTCCTCTACCTGTGTTGCGAAGTGGGTGCTCCCACATTCTCTCTAGCATCATGCATCTATCTATTAGCCTCTTTGGTGTGCTTCCTTCCATCTCTGGAAGTCTCTGAATGAGTCAGTGCTCCCACTCTCTGTTCCTTTGCATGTGTCTTCCCCACATCATCCTGAGGTTCCTCCTTTGGAGCTATAATCTCCTCATCTGAATGTCAAGGGAACATCTCATGGCCTTCTCTTCATCAAGCATCACATCTCTAAAAACCATTGTCATCATGTTGGATGGCAGGTACACACGATAGCTGTGAGGTGTATCATTGTACCCCACAAATATTCCCAACTCAATTGTTGGCTCTAGCTTTTTCCGTGCATCCTTGGTAACATGACAATAGACTGATGAACCAAAGATCCTGAAGTGTACCACATCTAGTTTCTTACCTGAAAAATATTCTTCTGGTGTACTCATCCCGAGAATTCGGTGATGGATTCTGTTTTGCAAATAAATAGTTGTGTTGCACACTTCAGCCCACAAGTGCAACAATAGACCCTGATCATGTAACATCGCATGTGCAATTCCTACAATAATTTTTCTCTTCCTTTCAGCCACCCCATTCTGCTATGGGTCATGAAGTGTTATTAACTCCCATCGAATGCCTTCTGATGCACAAAAGTTCTTGAATTCATTCGACACATATTCTCCATCGTTATCGCTTAAGAGAGTTTTAACTTTTGCTAGTGTCTTTCTGGGCAAGTGCTTTAAAGTCATAAAATTTAGCAAATGTTTGATCTTTCTTCTGCAGGAAGAAAATCCAATACTGAAGAAAAAAATCATCAACAAATATTACATAATACATGTGCTTCGTCGTGGAGGCTGTTGAGAACAGTTGACACACATATGAGTGAACCCGAGCAAGGATTTCTTGCGCTTAAATGCCTTTATCATGAAAGGAAGATTTGGTGTACTTCCCCAATGTACACACTTTTCATGTCTCTCTCTTCTCTAGTGTACCCTTGGGAAGTACTTTTTGAAAATAACAACAAGAAATGATAAAAATAGAATCTAGAATATTCCAATTTTAATTTGTCATTGAATTAAAATTGTGAATTAAATTCGAATTTAGTCTCACCAGCTACTTGGAAATAATTAATTAATTCATTATGGATTAATTAGTTGGAGAAATTCAAGTTAGAAGTCTTTCTGAAGTCATGAAAGAGTTATCCCTTAAATTAAGGAGATAAGATTGAGTTATATTTGAGTTGTAATTAGTTAGCTCAGTTTACTAAGTTAATTCTAGTTAAATTAGTTCCAAACTATTTGAGGAACTAATTGTGAGTTATCAGTCAGTTGATGCATGCATGCACTCAACCAGCGTACTCTAGATAACTGAAGATTCCCTCATCAGAAACTCATGCATGTCTATTATGAGAAATACCCAGTTGAGATAAATGTCAAGGATAGTGTACTATCAATTTCATGTTTTCTCCTATAAAGGAAACTCATGCATGCAGTAAAGGTAAGGTTCCTTGAGGATTGCACAGTTCTGATAGTGTGTTAGAGCAGTGTGTGAGAGTAGTGTTCCACTGGGTAAAGGAGATCATACTAGAGGAACTGCACAAAGAAATATGAGCTTCGAGGGCAGAGAGGAAGGCTTGTGAGAAGCCAAGTTTGCTTGTGAGCATCGAAGAAGATTGTACTGAGAGCTGGCTAGCTGTGAGAGCTAAAGCTTTGTATAATTCTGATTTATTTCCACCTTGTATGATAATACAAATAGTGGGGTTTTTAGCTGAGGCTTTCCCCTGAGTATTTTCTGTGTTTCATGTGCATTTATTCTTCTTCTTATGGTTATATGTGTTCAACTCTTATTCATATTGATCTTTAAGCTTCTGCAAGTTTGATAGTAAAAGTAGATTATAGTATTTTGCTTTGGTATATTGCATTATCGAGTTAATCTACAGTCAGATTTTCTACATAGATCTCAGAGGTATATTTGTAGAGAATTTGCAGGAATTTCTACATGGTATCAGAGCCAAGTTTATCAGAGAAGTAAACAGTATACGGAGAAGAGAATTTAAATTTTGAAGTTCGGGGTTGCAGGTGCAAATCGAATTCATATCATACTTCAAGGTTGGTGAATGGAGTTCTATGGCTTGAGACTCGAGTATGCCTTGGAATGAAGCTCGAATTACATAGCATGGAAAGATCACATGGACGTTGTATTATAAGACAATGGCTTGAAGGATTTCATTGATCAAGAAATCCCAAAGCCAGGTTCAACTAATGCACAAGAGTTGGCTGAGTGGAAGAAGTGTGTGGTGAGGGTGAGACAGATCATCCTTGAGGGAGTTCGATACCATATTGTCTCGAGTCTCCATGGGAAGGATACTCCATATTCAATGTGGAAGACATTGAAGGACCTCTACCAGAATAGTAGCGACTAGAGGAAATTGGCGCTCAAGGATAAGCTTCGAAGAATCAAGAAGAAGAATGATGATACTATTTCCATATATCTGAACAAGCTCACCACTTGCAAAGATGAGCTTCGAAGTGTGGGAATAACTACTGTCGATGATGATATGGTGAGCCTCACTCTCCTTGGCCTTCCAAAGAGCTGGAATAGCTACCAGGACTCTATGAATGGAAGGGAGAAACTACTGGATTGGGAACGACTATGGTCGGATCTCATGCAGGAGGAGATCAAGAGGAGCACACGAGATGGTTCTTCATCCAAGGATGATGATGAAGAAAATCTGGCCTTATCAAGTAAGGCAAGCAAAGGGAAGGGGAAGGCATCCCATTCCAAAATGAATTCTTCTGATCGAGGTAAGAAGGTTGACAAGTCTAAAGTGAGATGCTTTAACTGTCACGAGATGGGTCATTATGTGACTAATTTCCCATCGAAGAAGTCCAAGAAGGGATCCTCGGAAGGATCGGAAGGTGAGGCACTAGCCTCTCAGTTCGAAATGGATTTTACTCTCATCACATGCATGTTTTCATCGATGATGGGTTGTGTTTGGTATCTTGACAGTGGAGTCTCATTCCACATGACCGGCGATAAAAGTTTATTCAGTGCCTTGGAGGAGAAAGACCTCTAGATGTGCATAGAGATTGGTGATGATTAAAGGTATCGTGTTTCAGAAGTGTGCACGGTTTCTTTTCAAAGGGAGCATGGAGCTCCTATCACCTTGAAAGATGTGAAGTATGTGCCTGGATTGAAGAAGAAATTGGTATCGGTCGCGATGTTGGAGGACAAAGGCTATGATGTTGTCTTCAGTAAAGGAAAGGAGTTCCTTAGACACATCACCATGAGACAGGTGAAACAGATCAGTTCACGAGTCAAGAACCTGTATGCTCTTGAGGTTCAAGATGCATGCAAAGCCTTGAGGATCAAGGCAAATGTTAGAGACTTGGTGGTTGAGAGGGAGAGTAAATTACCTCTCAACATGCAGCCCCAGAAGAAGTCTCAGACAATTGTGGAGGAGCCACAATTGGAGAAGTGGGCAGAGGGATCACATGCAACCATACCTCTAAGTGTGAGGTGGGGTGATGTGGAGTGATAGTCCCAAGAAAGCTGAAATTGGGTAGGGTCCATTGAGAGGTTTTATCTCATGAATCGTACCTTGCTACGGGAGCCCAAAGTACGTAGTAGCGGGAGGAATCAGTGGGATTGATGCAGTCAAATATCAAAGTGACAGAGGCTAGAGCAATCAGATACTGAAGAAAGTAGAGAAGGATTGAAAATAGTGCAGAAAGGCAGAGTCAGTTGAAGCACCAAGTTTTCAGTTGACAGAGGCAATAGCAGTCAGAGACTTTGATGACAGATGCATCATATTGATTCAGGTTGGATGTTTTTTTTTATTTCTAGAGTTGTTGGAGCAACAACACTAGAGAGATGTGTTGCATGCAGAACATTCCAAAGGTTTAGGATCAGGATCGAGTTGAATTCCTTTCTTGTTGAGAGGGAGTGTTGAAAATAGCAACGAGAAATGATAAAAATAGAATCCAGAATATTCCAATTTTAATTTTTCCTTGAATTAAAATTGTGAATTAAATTTGAATTTAGTCTCATGAGCTGCTTGAAAATAATTAATTAATTCATTATGGATTAATTAGTTGGAGAAATTCAAGTAGAAGTCTTTCTGAAGTCATGCAAGAGTTATCCCTTAAATTAAGGAGATAAGATTGAGTTATATTTGATTTGTAATTAGTTAGCTTAGCTTACTGAGTTAAGTCCAGTTAAATTAGTTCCAAACTGTTTGAGGAACTAATTGTGAGCTATCAGTCAGTTGATGCATGCATGCACTCAACCAGTGTACTCCAGATAACTGAAGATTCCCTCATCGAAAACTCATGCATGTCTATTATGAGAAAGACCCAGTTGAGCTAAATGTCAAGGACAATGTACTATCAGTTGCATGTTTTCTCCTATAAAGGAAACTCATGCATGCAGTCAAGGTAAGGTTCCTTGAGGATTACACAATTCTGATAGTGTGTTAGAGCAGTGTGTGAGAGAAGTGTTCCACTGGGTGAAGGAGGTCATCCCAGAGGAACTGCGCAAGGAAATAGGAGCTTGGAGGCAGAGAGGAAGGCTTTGTGAGAAGCCAAGTTTGCCTATGAGCATCCAGGAGGATTGTACTGAGAGCTGGCTAGTTGTGAGAGCTAAGGCTTTGTATAATTCTGATGTATTTCCACCTTGTATGATAATATAGATAGTGGGGTTTTTAGCTGAGGCTTTCCCCTGAGTATTTTCTATGTTTCATGTGCATTGATTCTTCTTCTTATGGTTATATGTGTTCAGCTCTGATTCAACTCGATCTTTAAGCTTCCACAAGTTTGATAGTAGAAGTAGATTATAGTATTTTTATTTGGTATATTGCATTATCAAGTTAATCTATAGTCAGATTTTCTACATAGATCTCAGAGGTATATTTTTAGAGAATTTGCAGGAATTTCTACAGTACTGTAGATTTTTTTGCATGATATTCAAAGCTCCATGATGAAAGTGACCCAATCTTCTATGCCAGAACTCACCGATGTCTTTGCTCTGCACCTTCTCTACTTTTGTACTCAAAGCAACGTAATATTCTATATCCAATTTGTAGAGTTGCTTCACCAAAAACATGATCTACTTCACCTGTCCTGAGGCTATGTGACGAAGGAAAACCTTTCCCTTGCTAAATATCACATCATAGCCACAGTCCTCCAAAATGGCAACTAAAACCAAATTCTTCTTCAAAGTTGGAACATACATGACATTTTTAATGTGAGAGGAGTACCAGAATCAGTCTAAAAGGTAACAATATCGATGTCGATGGCGTTATACCCCCTATCATATCCCATCTTGATGTGCATCTAGAGGTCCTTCTCCTCCAATTCACTAAAGAACTCCTTGTTTTCGGTCATATGGAATGAGGCTCCACTATCTAGGTACCACAGACTACCCATCACCGATGTCACCATGTAAGCGATCAGGGTGAAATCTAGCTCGAATTGTGAAGAAAGAGATTCACCTTCTGCTCCTCCTAAGGGCTTCTTACCATCCTTCTTGTGAGGACACTTTTTGGCATAATATCCCAGCTCGTGACAGTAAAAAAAAAAAATCTTTGATAAGTCCTTCTTCTTGCCACACTTACTGGAATCTAATTTGGAATGGGATGACTTCCCCTTATCTTTCTTCACCTTTCCAGCTAAGGCACAATTCTAATCATCATCTTGCTTGTATGAGGATCCATCTCTAGTGCTCCGCGGAATCTCTTCTTATACCAAGTCGGACCGCAATCGCTCCCATTTTGGTGGTTTCTCCCTCCCATTAACTGAGTCCTAATAACTATGCCAGCTCTTGGGAAGGCCTAGAAGTGATAGGCTCACCATATCATCTTCAGCAACTGTAACACCGACACTTCCAAGCTCATCCCAACATTGGGTGAACTTGGTCAAGTACTTCAATATTGAGTCACTCTTCTCCATCTTTATCTTTCTGAGCTTGTCCTTAAGTTCTAGCTTCTTGTGGTCACTACTATTTTGAAATACGTCTGTCAAGGCCTTCCACATTGTGAATGGAGTTTCCTTACCATGGAGTTTCGAAACAATATGATCTTGAACTCCTTCTAGGATAATCCTTCTTACCTTAACCACATACTTTCTCCACTCTGCCAAATCCTGAGCATCAACTGGCTTAGGAATATCTTTGTCTATGAATTCCTTAAGCATGTTTTCTTCCAACACTGCCTCCATCCTATCCTTCCAAGCAATATAGTTCAAACTACCCTCAAGGGAATATTCGAGTCTCAATCTGTAGAATGACATCCTGATGGCTCTGAAGTATGATACTGCAAATTCGATTTCTATGGCAAAATAAAAACTCATATTCTCCTCTTCTATAATGATTTAAGCTCCGATACCATGTAGAAATTCCTTGTAGATTCAAACTGTAGATTGTAAAATGCTAAAAAAATTGACTTGAATCTACTCTATTCATCAACGGAAACAATAAACGATTGATGAAATCACGAAGCATGCAAGAGAAAGAATTCAATTACACATAACACAATAATTTTTTGAGGAAAGCCTTAGCTAAAAACCCCTACTATCTGTATATTGTATTAATAATAAAATATGAGAATATTACAATGCTTTGCTCAAGCCCAAGTAACCTTTGCATTATCTCAATCTATCTCACTGCTTCCCAGACAAGCTTAGGCCAATACTTAGCCAATTATGTTGCTTGACAAGCTCCTATTTCCTTGCACTATTTCCTTGGGAATTAGCCCATATTTAATTGGGAAATTACACAAATATAAATTGTGCAATCCTCATAGGCCTTCCTCTCATTTCACACCACTTGTACAATTCAGAGGATTATACAACTGATAGTACATTGTCCCTGAACTCCACTCTCAACTGCGTCTTTCTCTGATCTGACATTCATGGGCTAATTATGAGTGAATCTTTAGTTTACTGGTTGATCACTACTGGTTACACCCCACTAGTGTAGGTTACACCCCACTACTAGATCTCCCATTAATTCCTCTATCAATTAGAACTAGTTTAATTGAATTTAACATAGTTTGACTGAATTAATTAATTACAATTCAAAATAAACTCAACTAGGGATCCTAAAAAGTAGGAGACGCTCTACAAGACTCTAGTTAGACCCCCAACTCAAATTAACTCAGCCTGCAACTAAGTCAAATTAACTTAGTTAACTATTACAAGTTGTCATGAGATGTGGAATTACAATTTAATTCCTAATTTAATTCAAGGACAAAATTAAATTAGGCTTTTCTTGTTGCATTTTCAACACTATGCTTGAGTATGTTTAGCCTTGGTTGACCATATTTTACTATGGTTGAGTTGGGTTGATTATGACTGATAATGTTAGATTATAATGGTTAACCATGTCTAAATATGGTTGACTATTGTTAACTATGTTTCATCGTAGTTGACTATCATTGACCATGATTGACAATGGTTGTCTTTCATTGACCACGGTTGATTATGGTTAAATTTGTTGGACCATGGTTGAATTTAATTGGCCATGGTTGACAATTTTTGTCCATGGATGACAATAGTTGAATATTGTTGGCACCAATTAACCATGGATAACCACAATTAATTATGTTTGACCATGTTTGTCCATAGTTGGTTTTCATATAACATGGCTTAGTGTGTTTGACTATATTAACAATGGTAGATTATGTTGAATCATATTTGGCCATGGTTGTTTATGGTTGACCATATTTGACTATGTTTGATTTATGCCAAATTACTACATTTATTAATGGTTATATCACATTCCAAAATCATTCATGCATTATGTTGCATTAGGTTATGTTGAATTGCTACTTTGGTTGACCATAGATGTTTATGTTTCACCTTAGTTAACCTTATGTGACCATGGTTAACCATGTTTGATTTTGGTTAACAATGATTTTCCAATGGTTCATTATGGTTGGCCATAGTTGACTTTGTTTCACAATGGCTAAGCGTACTAGACTATATCTGACTATGGTTTCCCACAGTTAACTATGTAATGAAGATTGACTGTGGATGATTTTAGTTGGCCATGCTAAAATAAGGTTAATTATAATGGACTATGTTTGGTCATGGTTGACTAGATTTGAATAGGTTTAACTATTTTTGAGCTTGATTGGTCTAATTTAACCATTGTTGACCATGTTAGACTATGGTTGACCATGTTTAACTATGAATAACTATCACTAACTATGGTTGACTATTTCTATCCATATTTGACAATGGTTACCTTTGAATGACCATGGTTAATTGTGGTTGACTTTGCTTCACCATGGTTGATTATGGTTAACTTTCATTCATTATTGTTGGCCATGGTTGATTTTGGTTAACTTTCATGTTGAAATATGGCAACAAGAATATTTCAATTTAATTTGTCCTTAAATTAAATTGTGAATTAAAATGGAATTTAGCCTTAGCAACTACTTGGAAATAGTTAATTAATTTATTTTAAATTAATTAGTTGGAGAAATTCAAGTTAGAAGTCTTTCTGAAGTTATGCAAGAGTTATCCCTTAAATTAAGGAGATAATATTGAGTTATATTTGAGTTGTAATTATTTAACTCAGTTTACTGAGTTAAGTCCAGTTAAATTAGTTCCAAATTGTTTGAGGAACTAATAGTGAGTTAACAGTCAATTGATTCATTAATGCACTCAACTAGTGCTACTCCAGTTAACTGAAGATTCCCTCATTAGAAACTCATGCATGTCTATTCTGAGAAAGACCTAGTTGAGATTAAAGTTCAAGGATATTGTACTATCAGTTGCATGTGTTTTCTCATGGAGAAAACTCATGCATGCAGTCAAGGATTCATGCTTGAGGATTGCACAGTTTTGAAGGAGGTTTTCCACTTGGTAATAGGAGAATCATCCACAAGGAACAACACAAGGAAATAGGAGCTTGGAGGTTAGAGAGGAAGGCTGGAGAGAAGCCAAGATTACCTGTCAGAATCTGTGAGGATTGTACTAAGAGCTGGCTAGCTACAAGAGCTAAGGCTTTGTATAATTCCTATGTATTTCCACCGTGTATGATAATACAATAGTGTGGGGTTTTTAGCTGAGGCTTTCCCCAAAAGTATTTTCATGTGTATTGAGCCATTGATTCTTCTTCTTTTGTTTATATTGTTCAACTCGATATTTAAGCTTCCACAAATTGATAGTAGAAATAGGTTATAGTATTCTTCTTTGATTTATATTGCATTATCAGGTTAACCTACACAGGTTTTCTACATGGTATCGGAGCTGTGAACAATATACTGAGAAGAGAATTCGAAGTTTGAAGTTCAGGGTTGCAGGTGCAAATCGAATTCATATCATACTTTAAGGTTGGCCAATGGTGTTCTATGGCTTGAGACTCAAGTATGCCTTGGAAGGTAGCTCGAATTACATAGCATGAAAAGATAGAATGGAGGCTATATTAGAAGACAATAACTTGAAGGAATTCATTGATCAAGAAATCCCAAAGCCATCTTCAACTAATGCACAAGAGTTGGCTGAGTGGAAGAAGTGTGTGGCGAAGGCGAGACAGATCATCCTTGAGATAGTTCAAGACCATATTGTCTCGAGTCTCCATGGGAAGGATACTCCATTTTCAATGTGGAAGAAATTGAAAGACCTCTACTAGAACAGTAGCAACCATAGGAAATTGGTGCTTAAGGATAAGCTTTGAAGAATCAAGATGGAGAAGGGCGATACTATTTCCACATATCTAAACAAGCTCAGCACCTGCAGAGATGAGCTTGGCAGTGTGGGAATAACTACTGCGGATGATGATATGGTGAGCCTCGCTCTCCTTGGCCTTCCAAAGGGTTGGAATAACTACCAGGACTCTGCGAATGGAAGGGAGAAACTACCGGATTGGGAATGACTGTGGTCAAATCTTATGCAGGAGGAGATCAGGAGGAGCACACGAGATGGTTCTTCATCCAAGAATGATGATGAAGAAAATCTGGCCTTAGCAAGTAAGGCAAGGAAAGGGAAGGGGAAGGCTTCCCAATTCTTCTCATGGAGGGAAGAAGGGTGACATGTCTACAATAAGATGCTTTAACTATCACAATATGGGACATTATGTGACTAATTTCCCATCGAAGAAGTCCAAGAAGGGATCCTCGGAAGGATCAGAAGGTGAGGCATTAGCCTCTCAATTAGAAATGGACTTTACCCTCATCGTATGCATGGTGTCATTGATGATGGGTTGTGTATGGTATCTTGACAATGGAGCCTCATTCCACATGACCAGTGATAAAAAATTATTCAGTGCCTTGGAGGAGAAAGACCTCAAGATGCGCATAGAGATGGGTGATGACGGAAGGTATAGTGTTTCAAGAGTGGGCATTGTTAGCCTTGGAGGAAAAATGGCCCAAAAATGGATCCAATTGCCCCAAAGTCTCCAAGTGTGCTTAAAAATCGTGCTAATGGATCCATTTATGCCCTCGACATTTTCAATTTTGGCTCAAAGATCATCTAATGATCAAAATAGGTGCAAGAGGAAAGCCTTTGGAAGGGTGGAAAATAGCTATCGGCAGGCAAATAACCAAATGTAAACAATGAAAAAACCCACAGGTGCAGGCTTGAACAGTCACTGCATAGCCACCGTTAGATCTAGACGATCAACGACCAAGATCTAGGCGGTAAATCGCATATTGGCTGGGCAGAGGTGACAGGCTTAAAGTGGGTGCATGACACTGTCAATCAGCGACCCGATCAACCCAACCCGACGGCGCTACAAATGATTTCTTATAAAATTTCAAGTCCGTGCCCAAGCAGTTTTCAAATGTATTTGATGTATTTTCGTTATTTAGACGAAATAAAAAGGAAACCTGGAGGCCTTATGATTGCAATGAAGCCCGAACCCGAAAGGGTCAGGGAAGTGATATATATAATATTTGATGTCCGTCGATGACAATTTTCCCATGTTTTTACGTTTTAGGCATATTTCACAATACGAGGAAAATACACAGGGTAGGCTTCTTTGCGACTTGCGATAACAACGAGGGCAGACTCGAGAGACTGATGAGCCGCATCTAATGATTTTTTAAGTCCAAAAAGGATAGGAATGGGCGGGATTTTCACAAGGCTGTTGTGTTTTTCTGTATTTAAAAAAAAGTAACAGTATTTCTAAATATCTAAAGGGAAAACAGAGGCTCGATAACTCTTCCATCGCAGTATATCTCACCCTAACAGAATTAGTCATGGAGCACGCGCAGCTAGCCCTAAACATAATTGATCAGGTGGCACACACAGCATGCTGTAGCCCAATCAAATAAGATCAGGGAGCATCAACTGCATAGACAGTGCAACAACCATCCTAACAAACATTATGGGGCACCTCTGGCATTAGAGAGCTCCATGCCAATTTATTCTTGATAGCACCAACTACTTCCAATGGTGGTCCTACATTATGGATTTACTTAGAAGTAAAGGTCTCTACAGAATAACCTCAAGCAAAGAAACCAAACCGAAAGATGAAGATAAGGCAGCTAAATAGGAAAATAGGCAAGATCAAGCACGAGGGTTGATAGGGATGTCTATTTCTCCAGATCTTAAATTCCATATTGCAGAACTTGATACTGCTGAGGAAGCAATGAAACAGATCACTAAAGTTTTTGGAATTAAAAATGAACTTAAAGCCCATCAACTCGAAAATGAGTTGCTTACATTGGACCCCAATAATTTTTCTTGCATTGAAGATTTTTTGTCCATGTTCAAGACCCTCAAACTTCTCTTGGAAGGTGTTAAGGTTAAGAAAGAAGATAGTAACCTTATCTATTCCATTCTTACTAAGTTGGGACCAGCCTATTCGGTGTTTGTTTCCACCTTCCATTCTACAAGAGAAGCCTTCATTTCTCAAGGACAAGCCTACAAGTCCCCTTCCTTTGATTCCTTTTGTGATTCTTTAATAAGAGAACAAGAAAAACTCTTACACCTTGGTATTCTTCATCTTGGAAACTCTTCTAAGAAAGTGTTAGCTGCCCAGCAACAACCAAATTCAAAGAATCCTAAGAAGTTGTATCCTAAAAGGAATGGTCCTAAACCAAACAAGGGTCCTAAGCAATTTCAGCCTCAAAATGAAAAATCATTTCAACAAAATGATAAGACAAATAAAAACAAAGGGAAGAAGACTGATAGACATTGCAACTTTTGTAATCGAGATGGCCACTTAGAATCCAAATGCTTTAAGAAGATGGAAGCCTTGGGAGCAGCAATGAAGAAGCATAACATCCATTTGGAGCACTCTTCAACTTCAACTTCATCTTCAGGAATAGCACTTTCTGCATGTGGTTGTCAAGCATCTCGGTCTGGCTATGCACTAAATGTATCTTCTTCTTCTCATTCTCATGAGTGGCTCATTGATTCTAGAGCTTCTTATCACATGGAAAAAAACAAAGCCATGTTTTCTTCTTTAAATGATTGTAACACCAAAAATATATATGTTGGTGATGATAAATCTCTTAGTGTTGTAGGGACTGGAACTATTCATATAGACAATGGTCAATTTAATGATGTATTATGTGTTCCAATCTTATCCTACAACCTTCTATCTGTATATCAGATAACTCATTCAGGTGAAGGTAAAATCGTTGAATTTTCACCTCACGATGTTGTAATTAAGGACCTAAAAGATCCTAGACAGATTTTAGCTACTGGCATTGCTGATGATTCTACAAGGTTGTATAATTTTCACAACTTTGGGTCATCAAATATTCCCTCAGTATTTGTTGCTCATAACGATGAAGTGAGCAAACTTTGGCATGAGCGATTTGGTCACTTAAACTATCGCTCCCTTTAGAATCTATGTAAAGAAAATATGGTGACAGGTCTTCCAATGGTATCTTGCAGAGATGGTGTTTGTTCCGGATGTGTACTCGGAAAACATCATCGGGATAGTTTTGAAAAATGTGCCTCTTGGCACGCCTCAGCCCCTTTACAGCTTGTGCATAGTGATTTATGTGGTCCACTTCCAGTTGTTTCATTCTCTGGCTACAAGTATTTCTTAACTTTCATTGATGATTTCTCCAGACCCACTTGGTTATACTTCTTAAAACTCAAGAGTGAAGTATTTAACATGTTCTTGGCCTTTAAGGCCTTTGTGGAAAAACAATCTGGACATCAAATTCTTAAGCTAAGATCTGATAATGGCGGAGAATATGTTAACAACAAATTCATCAACTTTTGCATTGAGAATGGAATTCAAATGCAACATACTGTTCCATATACTCCACAACAAAATGGTGTAGCTGAAAGGAAGAATTGCACCTTAAAGGAAATGGCTAATTGTATGCTTCATCTAAAGGACTTGGTCTTAATTTTTGGGCAGAAGCAATTAACTGTGCAAATTACATAATAAATCGCACTCCTACTAAGGTTTTAAAGAATATCACTCCAGAAGAAGCATGGAGCTCAATTAAACCAAATGTAAGTCACTTTCGTGTTTTTGGAATTGAAGCATGGGCCCATATTCCAGATGAGAAACATAAAGCTTTAGAACCTAAGAGTGAAAAATGTATTTTTGTTGGATATTCTGAAGATGTCAAAGGATATAGACTTATTCCACTTAAGTCCAAAAATGTTATCATTAGAAGAGATGCAAAGTTTGCTAAAAATATATCGGCCTACGAGCCTAGTTTGGCGGATGTGCCACCTCTCCCTATCTCTTCTACTTTTGAAAATATTTCTTCTTCAGATGATGAAAGCGAGGATGCAAATCCTCCCCCACCTTCTTAGGATCCTCCTTCAACTCCTCAACTTCCAAAATGGGTCCGTGCTACTCGGGATGCAGTAGGTGATCTTGCCAGTGATCCTATAGATCAGCAACATACACGTTCTCAGTTTGATAGAGCCTCTTCTTTACTGGCTCAAGCTTCAGTGAATTATGATCTTGACACCTTTGCAGAAGCTTTTGGCCATCTAGATTGGGAAGCAGCTATGAATGAAGAATATCATTCATTATTGGCAAATGATACATGGGATCTTGTTCCTCTACCAAAGGGACAAAAACTTGTTAGATGCAAATGGGTTTACAGAACCAAGTATGGACCAGATGGGAAAGTTGATAAACATAAAGCTCGTGTTGTTGCTAAGGGTTTTTCACAAGTTGAAGGCATTGACTACACTGAAACCTTCTCCCCTATTGCCAAAATGAACTCTATCCGCCTTGTTCTTTCCCTTGTTGCCTCTTTCAAATGGGAAGTCCATCAGATGGATGTTAAATTTGCCTTCTTGCATGGGGACTTGCATGAAGAAATCTATATGGAACAACCTATTGGCTTTATACAAACAGACTCCAGCCTTGTATGTTGGCTTAAGAAATCCCTTTATGGTCTCAAGCAAGCTCCTCGAGCTTGGTATGCCAAAATGGATAACTTTCTTTTAGAAAATGGATTTTCTAGGTTTCATTCTGACAATACTGTCTACACCAAGAAAGTGGGCAAGTCTCTTATCATTATTGTTCTTTATGTTGATGATCTTATCCTGACTGGTAGTGATCCCAACCTTATAAACCATGTGAAGTCTAGCCTTAAAATGAAGTTTGAAATGACAAACTTAGGACACTTACATTATTTTCTTGGTCTTCAAGTCTTGCAATACAAGGAAGGTATTTCCCTTTCCCAGTCCAAGTATGCCTGTGATATTCTATGCCATTTTCACATGGAAGACTGTAAGCCAGCCCCTTCTCCCTTTCAGTCTAGAGTCAAACTTTCAGTCACTTGTAATTCTCCTGAAGTTGATGCTACCTTATACCGTTAACTTGTAGGAAAACTTTTGTATCTAACCCATACTCGTCCTGACCTTTCCTTTGCCATTGGCCTTGTTGCTTGGTTTATGCAAAACCCACATGAAAGTCATTGGAAAGCAGCTAAAAGAATACTTCGTTATGTTCAAGGTATAGTTCAGTTTGGAATTCATTACAATGTCGAAGCAGCTCCTCTATTGGTTGGTTTCACTGATTCCGATTGGGCTGGTGACCCTGATGATCGGAAGTCTACTGCAGGTTATGTGTTCACTCTTGGTTTAGGACCTATTACATGGGCTTGCAAGAAACAAGGTGCCATTTCTCTTTCTTCAGCAGAAGCAGAGTATCGTGGTGCCGTAGAAGCTAGTAAGGAAGCCTTGTGGCTTCGTCAGATCCTGTCAGAGTTTGGCTTTCAGCAGCAACATCCGACTACACTTTGGTGTGATAATCAAAGTGCCATTCAACTATGCAAAGATCCAGTCCAACATCAGCGTAGCAAACACATTGAACTGCACATGCACTTCATCAGAAATCTCATTCATGACCATGTTCTTGAAGTGCAATATTGTTCAACAGATGATCAAGTTGCAGACATCTTTACAAAGGCTCTCATAGAGGTGAAGTTTACTAAACTTCGATTTATGGTTGGAGTTCAGGAAGTTTTCACTAAGGGGGGATAGGCTCTAGTGCCTCCTTCCTTCTCCTATTGTGTCATATTTGTAAATCCTTCAATCCTATCCCAAGTTGTTCTTAAGGGTAGATGTTAGGATATTTCGACACATAGGAAATAGTTAAGTATAACTTGGTCTAGTATAGAGTTAGGTAAGTGTGTTTCTTTACTATGTACATTTTGTAACTTACAATCCGACGGTCATGATATGTAGTGATCTGACGGTTCATTCTCTCCTCGGTATTATCGACACTTGATTCGTGGCTTAACACCCGATTGGTCCATGATCCCTATCTAAAGAGCATGGAGGGTCATGTGTAGGGTAACCATCCATGAGAGAAGCTTATGTAAATTTTCATTCTTTTATTAATAAATTGCCTGAAGTGGCTGCGTTGCTCAGACCGTGGACTATTTCCCTCTTTAAGGCTTTTAACCACGTCAAAAATACTGGTGTATTGATCTGTGATCTGTTTGTGAGCGGTGTCCTTTGGTGTTCTGTCTGAGGAACTTACCATGTAAATTCCTACACTAAAGGCATACAGAGACGAGGTATGGAGGCTCAAAGATTCTTTCAATGATTTCAACATTTCTTATATTCCAAGAATAAAGAACTAGCTTGCCAACTCCCTTGCTGTCTTTGCTAGCATGTTTATTCTGTCGTTGCCTCCCAAATTGACATATGAAGTTTAGATAAGATACAAACCGTCTTTGCCTAACAATGTCAAATATTGGAGGGTTTTTGAGGACGATGAGGAAATTAATAGGTTTTTGTAAGTCATTGGGGAATTTCTGAAACACACATTGATCAGGAAAACGAAACCAAGGAAGGAGGCGGCCAGTCCAAGCTGAAAAGTGAAATCGGCCAAAGAAGCATTGTCCAGCTGCCCAGTAATCACATACCAAAGGGATTGGTGCCCTCTAGAGAGGCTTTTCGATCATAATGACGGGCCCTATAATGGGGCCAAAACAGAGAATGAGTCTGCCATTTGTAAACACAATACAGGCAACCCAGCTATCCAAATCACATAAATTTGTCCACGCATTTATCCTTTGCCCAGAATTCCAAGTATTGTACCCTCATGAAGCAATTAGCTGACATTTTTTCTTGGGAATATAGTGATCTTAAAACCTATGATGCAGACGTCATTTAACATAAGATCCCGCTGGAAAAGAACACCATCCCTTTTAAGCAAAAATTAAGACCTATCAACCCTCTCTTATTGCCTTTGATCGAGAAAGAAATCAAGAAGCTATTGTCTGATAAAATCATAGTCCCCCTACGGTATTCAAAGTGGATAGCCAACCTTGTGGTGGTAAGAAAGAAAAATGGAGAAATCAGGCTTTGTTTCAACTTAAGAAACCTGAACAAGTGCTCTAAAAAAGATAGCTATCCCTTGCCCAAGATGGAACACTTGCTGCAAAGAGTTTCAGGGGCTAAAGTCATGTCTTTCTTAGATGGATTTTCAGGTTACAATCAGATAGCTGTACATCCTAAAGATTAGGAAAAGACAACCTTCACTACTGCTTGGGGCACTTTCATGTACTCCAAGATGCCTTTCAGACTGATGAATGCTAGGGCTACCTTTTAGAGGGCCATGGACATAGCCTTTGTGAGAGAAAAGGATAAGTTTTTCCTTATTTATCTTGATGACATAATAGTCTTCTCCAGCAGCCACAAAGACCATTTACAACATTTAAGGAAGGTCTTCCTAAAGTGCAGACAGTTTGGAATCTCAGTAAACCCAAAGAAGTCACAGTTTGCTCTAGAAGAAGGCAAACTTCTAGGACATATTGTTTCTGCTGAAGGTGTGAAGATTGATCTAGCAAGGGTTCAAGCCATTCAAACATTGTCCATCCCAAGGTCAAAGAGGGACATTCAATCCTTCCTGGGTAAGATTAACTTTGTAAGAAGGTTCATTCCAAACTTTGCAGAGCTAGTAAAGAACATCACTTCCATGCTGAAGAAAGGATCAGAAATAAAATGGACAACTGCTTCAAAAAGCTCTTTCGAAGCCATCAAGCAACCTATCATGGAAGCTCCCACTCTAATCAGCCCAGATTACACTAAGGAGTTTTGCATCTTCTCTTTTTCCTCTTATGAGACACTTGCAACAGTTCTATTGCAAAAGAATGATGAAGGCATAGAGCACCCCGTGGCCTTTTTCAGCAAAACTCTAAGGGATGTTGAATTAAGGTATGACCTTATTGAAAAACAAGCTTATGCTCTCATAAAATCTTTAAAAGCATTCATAATTTATATTTTTCATTCCAAAGTGGTTGCATATGTACCTTCAGCCTCAGTAAAATATGTCTTAACGCAGCCAGATATTGATGGGAAGAAAGCTAAATGGATTCCAAAATTCATAGAATTTAACATAGAGGTGAAGCCCATTAAGCTTGTTAAAGGCCAACGCTTGGCTAAACTTATGGCTGAAGAGAATTGCAGCTTGTTAGACATAAATTCCATGAGTCTAAATTCAGATTATGAGCAGGCAGAGGGAGCAACAGAAGAGCAAGAGCGGAATCAGTCTTTGGCCGAAAATCTAGCCACATGTGAATGGTATTACAACATAATTCATTTTTTGCAAAGCTAGAAGTCCCTTTAGGGCTTAGCTGAAGTCAATCTCGTGCCATTAAACTCAGATCAGCCAAATTCTATATTGATAAAAATCAGCTTTATTGGAAAGACCCATCAGGAATCCTCTTGAGGTGTTTAGATAAAGAACAATCTGTGGAAGTCATGCATCAGTTCCATTCTAGCATCTGTGGAGGGCATCATTATTGGAAAATCACAGTTCACAAAATCTTGAGGGCTGGATATTATTGGCCTACCTTGTTCTTTGATCTGTTTTCTTTTGTAAAAGCTTGTGACAAGTGTTAGAGGTTTGCAAGTAGACAACAGCTAAAATCTCTGCCCTTAAAGTTAATACATGTCAATGGTCCCTTCCAACAGTGGGGCTTGGACTTTATAGGTGAGATCAACCCACATTCCAGTGGCCAACACAAATGGATCTTAGTAGCCACTGATTATTTTACCAAGTGGATTGAAGCTATAGCCACTAAGAATGCCAATCATCAAGTTGTCATAAAATTCTTAAATGAGAATATTTTCACTAGATTTGGTTGCCCAACCAAACTAGTTACTGATAACGCAACAACTTTTAAAGAAAAAGAATTGGTGGACATGACTAAATCCATGGGTATCCAAGTGGTGCATTTTACCTCATATTATCCTCAGGGAAATGGCCTAGCAGAATCATCTAACAAAAGTTTGATGAGGGTCATCAAAAATATGTTAGAAGACAACAAAAAAGGGCTGGGATTCCAAGCTGAAATTTGCACTATGGGCTGACAAAGTTACCATAAAAAAAATCCATAGGGAATTCTCCATTCAAACTGGTTTATGGCGCTGATGTTGTTTTCCCTATCCACTCGATTCTCCCTGTGGCTAAATTCTTGCAAGAAGAACAAGAGGAAGAGAATGGCATGGTAAGAAGAATGAATAACCTGGTTGAACTATAATAGATAAGAGAGCAGCTGGTTGAGAAATCAAAGGCTCATCAGAAGGCAATCAAAGAAACCTTTGACAGGAAGGCAAAAGTGGACAATTTCCAAGTTGGTGATTGGGTGCTTAAATGGGATGCATTTAAGGAAAAGAGAGGTAATCATGGCAAGTTTGACTCCTTATGGACAGGTCCTTTTGTCATCACTCAAGTTCAACAGAACAATACATTCATTCTGCATAGTCTGGAAGGAGGAGATACTTTTGGTAGCCTAGTAAATGGGTGGTTCTTGAAACTTTATTTCATTTAAGGCCTTAAAGCCTTGGTATTGTAAATATGTTTTTCTTTCAGTTTTTATTTTTATGCTAAAAAGACTCCATGCCCAATGCAACACTAGGAGGAAGATTTAATTTTGGTTTTACAAGAAAGGCATTGATCTACGGTTCTTGAAACCTCACAGGGAGGATTTCATCCCCAGAAGGAGCCAATGTTAGACTTGGAGGCAAATGGCCCAAAAATGGATCCAATTGCCCCAAAGTCTCCAAGTGTGCTTAAAAATCGTGCCAATGGATCCATTTATGCCCTCGACATTTTCAATTTTGGCTCAAATATGATATAAGATCAAAATCGGTGCAAGAGGAAAGCCCTTGGAAGGGTGGAAAATCACTATCGGAGGGAAATAACCAAAGGTAAACAGTGAAAAAACCCACAGGTGAAGGCTTGAACAGTAATTGCACAGCCACCATTAGATCTGGCCGATCAACTGCCAAGATCTAGGTAGTAAACCGCATATCGGTCGGGCAGAGTTGATAGGCTTAAAGCGGGCGCATGACACCACCGATTAGCGATCGCCGATGATCAGATTGGAGGGTCGCATCGACGGGGAGCTATGTTATATATATATATATATATATATATATATATATATATATATATATATATATATATATATATATATATATATATATATATATATATATATATATATATATATATATATATATATATATACATATACATATACATATACATATACATACACACACACACACATATACATATATATATATATATATATATATATATATATATATATATATATATATATATCTCTATCTATATCTATATATATATAAGGCCCGGGGAATGAGCGATCAATGATTGTGATCGGATTGCATCGTTGTATCGCATCGATGTACTACCATGGGATCGGACCTACACACATACATAGGGGCGACCCGATGGGTCGGAGCCGATGACACTACAAATGATTTCTTATAAAATTTCAAGTCCGCGCCCAAGCAGTTTTCAAATGTATTTGATGTATTTTCGGTATTTCGACGAAATACAAAGGAAACCTGGAGGCCTTGTAGTTGCGATGAAGCCCGGACCCAAAAGGGTCTGAGAAGTGATATATATAATATTTGATGTTTGTCGACGGAAATTTTCCCATGTTTTTAACATTTTAGGCATATTTCACAATACGAGGAAAATACACAAGGCATGCTTCTTTGTTACTTGCGACAGTAATGAGGGTGGACCCGAGAGGCTGATGAGCTGCATCTAATGATTTTTTAAGTCTGAAAAGGATAGGAATGGGTGGAATTTTCACAAGGCTACTATGTTTTTCTATATTTAACAAAAATAACAGTCTTTCTAAATATCTAAAGGGAAAACAGAGGCCCAATAGCTCTTCCATCGCAACATAGCTTGCCCTAACAGAAATAGTCATGGAGCACGTGTAGCTAGCCCTAAATAGAATTGATCAAGTGGCACACACAGCATGCTGCAACCCAAATCAAATAATATCAGGGAGCATCAACCGCATAGACAGCGCAACAGCCATCCTAACAAACAATATGGGGCACCTCTGGCACAAGGGAGCTCCCAGACATCACAGTAAGCTGCCCAAAATATCTGAATATGGTTAGTATTTTGTCAGAAGAAGAAACCACCAAGCCATGCTTGGCTTCAGGGAATCAAGTCAGTTAAACAATGCACATAAGGATAGATTAAGATGCTGAAGCCTCAAAGGGCTCAGGATCATTGTAAACAGGCTATAAATAGTTGTTAGTAAGATGTAAAAAGGTTTCAACTTTTGGAGATTATTCCTCCTCTGTTCCTTCAAGCTTCTTATCTTCATTCTAGAAATACAAGCTTCTTTTGCCATAATATGTTCAACATCCATTCTCTTTGTTGTTCTATGCTTGCACTTGAACAATTTGTTCATGTTTCCTTTGTGTTTAAGGCCTGATAATTGTCATCTTATCTCTACTTTAATAACTTAGAATTACAAGCTTCTTTGCTACCTGTAGCTAACCATTTATATGTGGTTATATATGCATCTACTAGTACAGTCAATATTCTCTTTTGCTGCCTGTAGCTAGTCTTCATTTATGTTTATATATGCAATATGCTAATATATTTAGTATTCTCCATTTATCCATTAAATCTATAAAATATTGAGCATTAATGGTTTAAAGCCTTGTGTTGTTGAGAGTGTTCATGCATGCCTTGAGTGGGAATAGAGCTGAAATGGTCATCTAACTTGATCCAAACCATCATCCATTCCAATAGTTCTGAGAACAATATTGAAGATTATATGTTACCAAGCATCTCTGAGTTGCAACCTAGGAGAGTTTCTTGGAGTGCTAACAGGCACGGTTGCTTTTCAAGGAGCATGGAGCTCCTCTCACCTTCACAAATGTGATGTATGTGCCTGGACTGAAGAAGAAATTGGTATCAGTCGTGATGTTGGAGGACAAAGGCTATGATGTTGTCTTCAATAAAGGAAAGGTGTTCCTAGGACACATAGACACGGGTCAGACCAAGAGGATAGGGATTCGGGTGAAGAATCTCTATAAACTAGAGGTAGATGATTGTGCAACATTGAGTACAAAAGCAGAATTGATGCAAAGCCAAGACATTGGCAAGTTGTGAAATAGGCGGTTGGACCATTTGCATCATGGGGCTTTTAAGATAATGCAACAGATATCTATAGGACTTCCCAGATGTAAACTTGACCAAGTTGACACATGCACAGGTTGTACCTTGGGAAAGTACACCAAGTCTTCCTTTCATGATCGAGACAGTCGAGCAAAAGCTATCTTAGAGTGAGTTCATACTGACTTGTGTGGACCATTCTCAATGGCATCCACAATGAAGCAAAGGTATTATGTGATATTCATTGATGACTATTCGCGTAAATGCTGAATTTATTTCATGCAAAAGAAGGACCAAATTTTCACAAAGTTTTGTGAGTTCAAAGCTTTGGTCGAGAAAGAGTCAGGGAAGAATATCAAGGCCTTAAGAAGTGACAAAAGTGGAGAATATGTCTCTCAAGAGTTTATGGACTTTTTTGCAATGGAAGGAATTAAATGAGAGTTGACTACACTTCATAACCCAAAGTAGAATGGTATGGTCGAGAGGAAGAATAGAGCTATTGTAGGGGTAGCATAGGCAATGATGCATGACCAAGGCCTACCACTTCAATTATGGGCTGAGGCATGCAACACAATAGTATATTTGCAGAATAGAAGCCCGCATCACATACTTGGGATAAAGACACCATAGGAAACTTTCTCCGGTAAGAGACCAGATGTGGGTCACTTCAAGATCTTTGGCACATCGATATATTGCCATGTGACAAAGGATGCATGGAAGAAGCTTGATCTGATAGCAGAGTTGGGGATATTTGTGGGGTACACTGATACACCTCACAACTATCAGATGTACTTCACTACCAGTCGGAGGACAGTGGTTCACAGAGATCTCAAGTTTGATGAGCAGAAGGCAATGCGAGTTTGCCTTGAGAGGGAGCTCAAACTATAGGCTACGAAGGAACTGTTGGTTCCTAAGGAGGAGGAGCCTCAGACTGATGTGGAGCAGTGGCATGCAGAGGTTCCAGGAGTAAGGACATCCACTCAAGCAAAGTCTTCCAGAGATGGACGAAAGTGCACAAGAGAAGCTGACAGATTGTTGGAGGATGCAAGAGAGAATGTGGGTCAGCACAGACAGAGGAGGTCACCTAAGAGGTACATTGGATACATGACCCTTGCTGGGGAATGTGTTGAGACCGAGCCATATTCCTTTGAGGAAGCAGTGCAACAACCGATTTGGTTTGATGCTATGGTGGAGGAGTATGACTCCATAGTTCATAACAGTGTTTGGGACGTGGTTTCGAGACTGGAGAACAAGTCAGTTGTGAGTTCTCGTTGGCTTTACAAAGTAAATCAAGCTGTTGATGGTAGTGTGGAGAAGCATAAGGCAAGATTTGTTGCCCATGGATTTTCACAGGTTGAGAGGATCATGTTGCTGCAGTATATTTCGATAGAGGAGCAAGATGCTGACATTTTGACAAAGGCATTGTCAAAGTGTAAATTCAAGTTCCATACAGAAAGGATCGGGGTGGTAGATAACCCCTTTCTTTTTGAGAGGGAGTGTTGAAATATGTCAACAAGAATATTCCTATTTAATTTGTCCTTAAATTAAATTGTGAATTAAAATCAAATTTAGTCTTAACAACTACTTGGAAATAATTAATTAATTTATTTTAAATTAATTAGTTGGAGAAATTCAATTTAGAAGTCTTTCTGAAGTCATGCAAGAATTATCCCTTAAATTAAGGAGAAAGATTGAGTTATATTTGAGTTGTAATTAGTTAACTCAATTTATTGAGTTAAGTCCAGTTATATTATTTCCAAACTATTTTAGGAACTAATAGTGAGTTAACAATCAATTGATGCATTAATGCACTCAACTAGTGCTACTCTAGTTAACTGAAGATTCCCTCATCAGAAACTCATGCATGTCTATTCTGAGAAAGACTCAGTTGAGATTAAAGTTCAAGGACAGTGTACTATCAGTTGCATGTGTTTTCTCATGGAGAAAACTTATGCATGCAGTCAAGGATTCATCCTTGAGGATTCCGTAGTTTTGAAGGAGGTTTCCACTTGGTAATAGGAGAATCATCCACAAGGAAAGACACAACAAAATCGGAGCTTGGAGGGCAGAGAGGAAGGTTGGAGAGAAGCCAATATTGCTTGTGAGCATCTGTGAGGATTGTACTGAGAGCTGGCTAGCTGTGAGAGCTAAGGCTTTGTATAATTCCTATTTATTTCCACCATGTATGATAATACAATAGTGTGGGGTTTTTAGTTGAGGCTTTCCCCAAAGGTATTTTCATGTGTATTGAGCCATTGATTCTTCTTCTTCTGGTTATATTGTTCAACTCGATCTTTAAGCTTCCACAAATTGATAGTCGAAGTAGGTTATAGTATTCTGCTTTGATTTATATTGCATTATTGGGTTAAACTTTGAAGGACCATCGTTAATTGTGGTTGACTTTGCTTCACCATGGTTGATTATGGTTAACTTTCATTCATTGTTGTTGGCCATGGTTGATTTTGGTTAACTTTCATTCAATGTTGTTGGCCATGGTTGACCTTCTTTAATTATGGTTAAAAATTGGGTGACCATGGTGAACCATCTTTGAATATGGCTAACTATTATTAACGATGGATTATTATGTTATCCATAGTTAACCATGTTTAACCATGGTTGACCATGTTGGACTTTAGTTGACTATGATTCACGATGTTTGACCTTAACACACTATGGTCTACCATGTTTGACCATGGTTTAGTTGTTAAGTGGTAGTTGACTATGGTGACCTATGTTTTACCATGGTTTACCATATTTTTTAATTATGATTACCTTTAGTTGGTTATGGTTGATCATGTTTAATTATTATTTCTTTTTTCCATAGAAAAAAATTGCATACTTGTTATTTCATTGAAATTGAAGTATACAAAATATTATTCAATTACAACCTCTCTCAGACATTTTTGTCAAGAGATATGGAATTCTACCAATCCGGAACATAAAACAGTCAAACATAAAAGCAGGTAAATTCCCAACGATTACAACAACTTTAGTTTTAGAGAATGTTGTTAGCATTTACCCCAAGGAAAATGAATGAGGAATATTTTTTAAGGATAATAGTAGGGAAGAACCCTTTACAAAAGAACAATATGGAGACTAAAATTATAGAATTGGTTGAGTTTTAGGATCAACATAAAAATGTTGTCAACAAAGGATGGATAATTTCTTGGAGGCAAGTCAAACCATAGGTGGATTCTTGTGATGAAAGTTTAAAAAAACCAAATATTCTGAAGATTCATGGAAAGAAGTGGGAGAAAACTCTTACAACTCTCACACAACACATTATTGACATTAGAGAACTTTTGAGGTCTAAAATGGCCCTCCTAAGGAAAATGTACAAACAAAATAAACGTTATAATAACCAATAGGATTCAAGATGATGATGTCAACCATGGGGGATGATTCACCATTTTTGGGGTAAAAAAGTAAAAATATTGAAAAAATAATAAAATAATAAAACTATATGAGAGATTTTTCGGCGTACATCACAAGAAATTTTATTTGTCGACGCGTTTCGAACCAACTAGTGTGGTTCATCGTCGGGACAAGCCGAATAAAGTTAATATGGGTCACAGAAGCCTCAACTCAACAATAATAAAACTACTTTTTCAACTTGTATTTCCAACTTATCTCCCTAAGGTTTTACTGAAATTTCAAGTAGGAGTACTCGTTGGATGAAAAATTTAATTCCTCATCCAAGGAGTACCCATGTTGCATGCTTTCGATGGACCCTACACGAAAAATGAGAAATACATGAAAAAAAGGTGTTTGCAATCAAGTTTTTCATGTATTTCTCATTTTTTGTGTAGCAGAGTCCATCGAACATATGCAACATGGGTACTCCTTGGATGAGGAATCAAATTATGCATCCAACGAGTGTTCCCACTTGAAATTTGAGTAAATCCATAGGGAGATAAGTTGAAAATACGAGTTGAAAAAGTAGTTTTTTATTTTTTCCCTCTAAAATTTGATGATGCAATCTAATATTATTTTATTATTTCCACTATTATTTTATAATTTCCTTAGGAGGCCCATTTTAGAGCTCAAAATTTCCTTAATGGATGTTGACAACAAAATGGAAGAAAATTCTTGAAGATAATAAGATGTATGATAAGGGAACTGTGTGGAATAATCAGTACAATTTTTGGTTTGATAAGATCGAGAATGTTTTACAAGCCAATAGACATCAAATAGGTTATTTAAAGGTAGCAGAGACACAAGGAAGAAAGGTTGAAGGCAACCAAAAAAAATATTATAGAAGTAAAGATATGGAGAAAGTCATTGGGTTTGGAAATTACTCAGATTGAAAATAGTTGATGCAATAGTTTACCAATGCAACTATGGAGGAAAAGATAACATTGGAAGAACATGACAATTTTATTGTATCATGTGCATATCAACAACATGAATATCGCAAAATAAATCGAAGGAGGAAATGGATGCAAAGTACATTTTGGTTCTGACTTTTAAAGCCTTTTAAATTTTGATTGTATTTTGCAAAATATTTTTTGAGATATGTTTACCTATGTAGATGGAGATGAGCATAGAAGTCTTGGAAATGGAAACAGTCAGTCACCCCTACTGAACCAATAAGATGAGGCTTGGAATGAGAGAATAAAAGTATCTACGACTCTTACATCTTATCTTTTCAAAATAGAGGAAGATTATCAGAAATGAAAAGTTGTAGTATCTAATTAGATTTTGTCATCAAATCAACAAGGAAGTGAAGAAGAAGGTGAAAAGAAAAATAGTATAGCTGAATGCAACATGAGTAAAATGAACTATTGGAAAAAAAAATTGAATTTGTTGCAGTAAAATAGCAACATATGGAGGATTGTTATTATATTTTTAGTTGTAAAATTAAAGGATCCCACTTGAGATAGTGGATATGTGGATAGTGGAAGCAACAGAGGGATCATGTATTGGAACCTTTACAAGTCACAAATCGAAGAGATATGGATTGTTACACCTAAGGAACTGGAGGAAGTAACTTGGGGACAAAAAATGGTAATAATGGTGGAAGCAACACAGGACATAGCAATTGACAGAGGGTGTAAGGAGCAGGGTTTCAAATATTTTGTAACCTTAAAAGAATATTTATATAGGATGTCTTTTGAAGGAGTAAATTGACCAATGCAAAGTGTTATCACTGACAAAATTTCAATGCCAAATGTCTTACATTTGGCATTGAGGGTAAAGGTCGGTGCTAGTCTAAGTTTGAATTTTTGTTTGCCTTAGAGTCTTGAGTCAACTATGTATTCTCACCCATCACCGGTCATTCTCAGTCATCCCCGTCTCATAGCCATGTGTGAAACCGTGCATGAGTTACAATGTGTCACAAAGCTTTTTAGGTTACTTTGTAGCTCATGTGATAATTTTAAAGTGTTTCCGCAGCGCATAAAGCCTTTTTGTAATTTCGCAGCGCAACATGTTTTAGGATGCGCTACAAAATTGGGAATTTGTTCGAATCCATAGCAACTGTCATGCAAAATAGCTCTGCGGTGGATGTATTTTACAGGTGGCATGCTCTCAAGCTCCTGCGTGTATGCTTGTTATCAATTCTGAATCTCGAAGCCTCAAAGTTCATGTAGGAGAGGAAGCTGCTCGCAAGAAGGCTGAGAAATTGGAACTTTTAAAAGCAGAAAGGAAGGAGAAAACAATGACATTATTTCGACAGTCACAAAAACATATATTCTACACCGAACCTAGTAAAGTTGAAGCTAGGAACTCTGTTACAGTCTTTTACAACCCATCTAATACAGTTTTGAATGGTAAATCTGAAGTATGGTTTCGGTGCTCTTTCAATCGATGGACTCATCGACTTGGTGTTCTTCCACCCCAGCGAATGATCCCGGCAGATAATGGCTCCCATGTGAAGGCAACTGTTAAAGTGCCACTAGATGCATATATGATGGATTTTGTTTTCTCTGAAAGAGGCGATGAACATGGTGGATTGTATGACAATAGAAATGGTATGGACTACCATGTTGCTGTGGTTGGAAGAATTCTGAGGGAGCCACCAATACACATTGTGCATATAGCTGTGGAAATGGCACCTGTTGCAAAGGTTGGAGGACTGGCAGATGTGGTTACAAGTCTTTCTCGTGCAGTTCAAGAATTGGGACATAATGCTGAGATCGTTTGCCCAAAATACGATTGTCTTGATTACAGCAAGGTTCATGATTTACAATTTGGGAAAGAATTTTCTTAGGGAGGTACCAAAACTAAAGTCTGGCATGGAAATGTGGAAGGCTTGTCTGTGTACTTTATAGAACCAGACAATGGAATGTTTTGGGTTGGTTGCATCTACGGCCGTAAGGATGATGGACAACGTTTTGGATTCTTTTGCCATGCAGCCCTTGAGTTTCTTCTTCAAAGTGGGTTGCATCCGGATATTATACACTGCCATGATGGTATTATTGTGTTATTGTTATTGTCGGTTGAGAGAAAAATGCAGTCGCTTCAGCAGAAAGCCGCAGAATGGAGCGGTGTGGCTCCAGAGGATGCATTTGCTATAAACGGCACTAACTTATATCTGAAGCTTGGGCACCAAACCTTCGTTGATCTCTCTACGGGATTCTACAACAGGGTCTACGCAGATGATCAGCAGTGGTTTCAATCAATCTTTGCCAACTCAGAAAAGAACGGCCAGAATGCCCATGGACCAGCTGATTTTTCTTCAGGTGAACAAACGACTGAAGTGGAGACAAGAGATTCTGAAAAGACTGAATATAATGTGGAAACCTTTACAACCAAGATGGATGAAGAAATGCAAAGAATATTCTGAAATGAAGAATGCATTACAGAGGGAACTTGCTTATTCACAAACGCTGAGAAGTCAGTTAACTCTTCTGGAAGAGCAAATGACCAATTGTACAGTCTCCGAGGTTAGCTTAGAGGACGAGATCAAAAAATTCAAGGAAGAAAAGATTTGTTGGCCTCAGAAAGAGGTTTTCAGAGAGGAAGAAACTGAAAGGCTAAAGGCTGAAAACGATTCTCTAGTAATTAAAGAGATTGCCAGAGAGGATGAAGTTAAAGGATTGAAATTTGAAAATTTCCGTCTTCAGAAAGAGGTTGAAGAGATAAAGTCATCTTTGGAAACTCTTTCATTAGAGAACCAAAATTTGACAGCCCAGAGAGTTGCAGTCCAAACTAGGATGCAACAACTTGAGAAAAATTCTACAGCTCATTCTCAACTTGAGCAGGATATTGCCATTGCCACCACTCCAGAAGTTTCAAAAGAATGGCTTGATGGGGGTTCTGCAAAGGATCCAGTAGCAGAGGCAGCTCAAATTGCAGAGAATTCACGCATGCAGAAAGAGGCAGCTGCTGCCATAGTTGAGAAACTAGTAATTGAAAACACTGAACTTATGGAAAAGGTTAATCAACTCAGTACCATTGTTGATCAACTCAACAAAAAGTGCAGTTCTCTTGCAGAATCAAAAGTTAGACTACAGGAAACTGCTCAAGATGCCATTGCACTGTCACCATTGACATTCAAGGAAAATAGTTCAAGTACAAAGCTGAGTAATGGTGTAGGTGTGACTAATGATCCTTCTGTTAGTATTGTTAACAATGATGTTACTTCCTACATTGAATCAGAAATAGTAGAAATCATGGAAAGCAAAGATCATGTGACAGTAGAAGATGGAGAGAATGGTCTTTCAGTCTCTGATTCTATTGGAACTGTTGAGGAAGTTAAAACAGATTACTTTCAACTCCGTTAGAGAACCTGTAGATATGGCTTCAAAGCTAGAAAACTGTGGTCTGTATTGTTTCCTTCTGAATTGGAGAAAATTGTTGCCACTGTTACAAAAATCTAAATGAGGTGTGGAATGTCTATAATGCGCTCAACTATTTACAGGCTCTTGTTGAGAAGTCTGAGATAATCCAGCTCCAAGTATTGTGACAGAGAGGAATATCCATGCACCTGTACTAAGCATACTAACAGTAAAAGTTACAGTCCCATTGGTGTTCAGTGGTTTTGCTTTTGCAAGCATTGCATTAACTACAAGGCTTCAACCAGGTTTAGAGCAATTGTATAAAGAACTCAGATATCAAACCTATGGCTGAGCCTACAAATTTGAAGGAGCTGTAGACTTATTAGAATCGCAGATTCAAGCATTGTTTATGTAGGTTGTCCGGTGACTGTGGCATAAATGAATACAATTTCAGGTCTTATTGTTTTAACATATCTCAACATAAAGTCATGCTGTATAACTGATGCTGGAGGACTGTAGCTGCATGTTTCAGTTGAGCTAATCAATTATGATTGACAAATCAGCAAAATATTTTTGTAAGGTGTTGTCTTCACACATGAAAAAAGGTGGCCAGCACATCATGGACGTGGTGCTCTACATTTTTGGGATATTAAAGAGCTGGAGACATGATGCTGCATTTTCGAATAGGTAGTGGAAGACTGGAACTGGAAAAACAGGGGTTTTCTCCTAACATCACTGAACCATCAACGCATTCAGCATCCAAAGCTAGCATGGAACATTGAATCCTCTTCTCAGCTATCTCGGCCAAACTGAAAGGAGACAGGTGTCAAAGAACAAGGAAGAATCATTCTACGAGGAGGATAGAATTAGAGTTATAGTTTAATTAGGACTCTTTAAAATTCCAGTTTAGCACTTATTGCATTTAATGAGTCAGTTAAATAGCAGATAGGGGTAATTAGTAGCAGTCATCGAGCTCCCCTCATGCTGGAGGAGGAAGCTCAAAGTAGTTAAAATTATGTTTCTATATATAGATGAAACTTTTATGTAATGGGGGTTGGACTTTTTATAAAACAGAGGATTGTTTTGGCTGATGTAAAAAGTAGAGTTCAGTAATATAAATGACTGTTTTACTTCTCAGGATTCATACAGTGTTTCTATACTCAAGATATGTGGTTTTGTTGTGTTCTTGATGTTTTTTACAGTTTTGTAAATACACAATCACTCAGAATTCACTTATGCTGCTCTGATTTCCTGTGTGTATTTGTAAACTGAGGTTTCCTATGAGTTGTGTTTTGAGTATCTAAATGCCACATGCCCTGAATTCTATGTAAGGCATCATCATCGTTTGTTGTAGTATGTTTGACTCCATAAGCCCAATGGAAGCCTGTGTAATGTTTGTCCAACCAGCATGTTTGTTAAATTCACCTTACAAGAGTTAGCCATCTGATCAATAGCAAAAATAAATAACCTTTTGAGAGAGCCCTCTCAGGCTAAGGAGGCTAAGCCTTAGTCAAAAGCTTGGTCTGAAACAGTTACACAGAGTTTACCTGATCAGCAGCCCTTCAGTGCATGATTTTGTGATAACATTTTGGTGCGTCTGCCGGGAGCCTGAAGATTATTCTTTCCCGAAATTATGAAGCTGAACTTCTGAAGGTAGCAGGAGCTCAGAAGGTTTTTGAGGCTGCAAAACTACCTTGGCGACTCCATTGTTGAAGAATTCGAAATTCATAGGTTGATGGTGATTCCACTGGAGTTATGAAGGACCCAGATGCTACCATTCTTATTTCAAGGTATGCATGCATAGATTTTTCATGAATTCATGGTTTCCCAAATCATTTTCCTAAGGATGCATATTTTCTAAGGAATGGTCCAAAATTCAACGGAGAAGATTTGAATTTAACTTTGAAGCATATATCAGATTTTTGTGAATTTTCACAGCTTCTTAGAGTTAAACATGAGGATGTTTGCATTATGTTATTCTATGATTCACTTCAAGGGAAATGTAAACAATGGATTGAAAGCTTTCCTATCAAATCCATTAAGTCATTTCAAGACTTATGGCTTATGTTTTTGGAGGAATGGATAGATAGGTCAGAGGTGGTGGCAAACTCTCCTTCAATTCAAGGTTTCAAACAATGGAATAATGATCATAGTAATGAAGAAACAGATGAAGATTTTTCTTTGTCCTTGTCCTCGTATCTAAAATCATTTGACTGCAAGGCAGAGGATAAGATGAAATTTTTGGATGAATTTGCCAAAGACATTGAAGGTTTAGAAGGTCAAATTCAGGCATATAGTCTTCATAATCATGATCATTATTTTCAGCAGCTTTCTATGGCAGAACGCAAGGAGAGAGTGTTGCTTCCTTTCTCTTTCACGATTGACGAAGAGTACACTGTTGTTGAAGATCAGTTTGCACAGCTGGAAAGTTACAAGAAAAATCAAGCTGATCATGTATTCTGGGATCCTATAGCTGACTACATGGAAGAGTTTTACTCTCCAGTGTTTCAGTTTTCCTATAAAGATCAGAGACAATTTCAGTGGCAGCGGTCATCATACTATCGTATTGGCTCTGAACTCCGATGCAGTCAAAGAAATCAAACATTAGATAAGACAAATGATTGGCTACATTGGAAATTTCACATTGATTGAGCTGAAAGAAATTTGAATTGTTAGGGTAGGTAGGTAGGAAAAGGCAAATAAGCTCAAGGTTGACTGAGAATTTTTTTTAGTAGATGTAGATTTCTTTCTCCAATAGTGATCATCAAGCTTAAGCCCGAGGTGAAGGCCCCAGAAGCTTGAAGGGGATGATTGTCGAGCAAATTTCAGTTTGTCATAAATGGATAAAGCACTGGACCTGCGAGTTCTTAGTATACTACAGGAGCACACTATCCCAAGTGGAGCCACTGTTATCACTGACAAAATTTCAATGCCAAATGTCTTACATTTGGCATTGAGGGTAAAGGTCGGTGCTAGTCTAAGTTTGAATTTTTGTTTGCCTTAGAGTCTTGAGTCAACTATGTATTCTCACCCATCATCGGTCATTCTCAGTCATCCCCGTCTCATAGCCATGTGTGAAACTGTGCATGAGTTACAATGTGTCACAAATCTTTTTAGGTTATTTTGTAGCTCATGTGATAATTTTAAAGTGTTTCCGCAGCGCATAAAGCCTTTTTGTAATTTCGCAGCGCAACATGTTTTAGGCTGCGCTACAAAATTGGGAATTTGTTCGAATCCATAGCAACTGTCATGCAAAATAGCTCTGCGGTGGATGTATTTTATAGGTGGCATGCTCTCAAGCTCCTGCGTGTATGCTTGTTATCAATTCTGAATCTCGAAGCCTCAAAGTTCATGTAGGAGAGGAAGCTGCTCGCAAGAAGGCTGAGAAATTGGAACTTTTAAAAGCAGAAAGGTAGGAGAAAACAATGACATTATTTCGACAGTCACAAAAACATATATTCTACACCGAACCTAGTAAAGTTGAAGCTGGGAACTCTGTTACAGTCTTTTACAACCCATCTAATACAGTTTTGAATGGTAAATCTGAAGTATGGTTTCGGTGCTCTTTCAATCGATGGACTCATTGACTTGGTGTTCTTCCACCCCAGCGAATGATCCCAGCAGATAATGGCTCCCATGTGAAGGCAACTGTTAAAGTGCCACTAGATGCATATATGATGGATTTTGTTTTCTCTGAAAGAGGCGATGAACATGGTGGATTGTATGACAATAGAAATGGTATGGACTACCATGTTGTTGTGGTTGGAAGAATTCTGAGGGAGCCACCAATACACATTGTGCATATAGCTGTGGAAATGGCACCTGTTGCAAAGGTTGGAGGACTGGCAGATGTGGTTACAAGTCTTTCTCGTGCAGTTCAAGAATTGGGACATAATGCTGAGATCATTTGCCCAAAATACGATTGTCTTGATTACAGCAAGGTTCACGATTTACAATTTGGGAAATAATTTTCTTGGGGAGGTACCAAAACTAAAGTCTGGCATGGAAATGTGGAAGGCTTGTCTGTGTACTTTATAGAACCAGACAATGGAATGTTTTGGGTTGGTTGCATCTACGGCCGTAAGGATGATGGACAATGTTTTGAATTCTTTTGCCATGCAGCCCTTGAGTTTCTTCTTCAAAGTGGGTTGCATCCGGATATTATACACTGCCATGATGGTATTATTGTGTTATTGTTATTGTCGGTTGAGAGAAAAATGCAGTCACTTCAGCAGAAAGCCGCAGAATGGAGCGGTGTGGCTCCAGAGGATGCATTTGCTATAAACGGCACTAACTTATATCTGAAGCTTGGGCACCAAACCTTCGTTGATCTCTCTACGGGATTCTACAATAGGGTCTACGCAGATGATCAGCAGTGGTTTCAATCAATCTTTTCCAACTCAGAAAAGAACGGCCAGAATGCCCATGGACCAGCTGATTTTTCTTCAGGTGAACAAACGACTGAAGTGGAGACAAGAGATTCTGAAAAGACTGAATATAATGTGGAACCCTTTACAACCAAGATGGATGAAGAAACACAAAGAATATTCTGAAATGAAGAATGCATTACAGAGGGAACTTGCTTATTCACAAACGCTGAGAAGTCAGTTAACTCTTCTGGAAGAGCAAATGACCAATTGTACAGTCTCTGAGGTTAGCTTAGAGGATGAGGTCAAAAAATTCAAGGAAGAAAAGATTTGTTGGCCTCAGAAAGAGGTTTTCAGAGAGGAAGAAATTGAAAGGCTAAAGGCTGAAAACGATTCTCTAGTAATTAAAGAGATTGCCAGAGAGGATGAAGTTAAAGGATTGAAATTTGAAAATTTCCGTCTTCAGAAAGAGGTTGAAGAGATAAAGTCGTCTTTGGAAACTCTTTCATTAGAGAACCAAAATTTGACAGCCCAGAGAGTTGCAGTCCAAACTAGGATGCAGCAACTTGAGAAAAATTCTACAGCTCATTCTCAACTTGAGCAGGATATTGCCATTGCCGCCACTCTAGAAGTTTCAAAAGAATGGCTTGATGGGGGTTCTGCAAAGGATCCAGTAGCAGAGGCAGCTCGAATTGCAGAGAATTCACGCATGCAGAAAGAGGCAGCTGCTGCCATAGTTGAGAAACTAGTAATTGAAAACACTGAACTTATGGAAAAGGTTAATCAACTCAGTACCATTGTTGATCAACTCAACAAAAAGTGCAGTTCTCTTGCAGAATCAAAAGTTAGACTACAGGAAACTGCTCAAGATGCCATTGCACTGTCACCATTGACATTCAAGGAAAATAGTTCAAGTACAAAGCTGAGTAATGGTGTAGGTGTGACTAATGATCCTTCTGTTAGTATTGTTAACAATGATGTTACTTCCTACATTGAATCAGAAATAATAGAAATCATGGAAAGCAAAGATCATGTGACAGTAGAAGATGGAGAGAATGGTCTTTCAGTCTCTGATTCTATTTGAACTATTGAGGAAGTTAAAACAGATTACTTTCAACTCCGTTAGAGAACCTGTAGATATGGCTTCAAAGCTAGAAAACTGTGGTCTGTATTGTTTCCTTCTGAATTGGAGAAAATTGTTGCCACTGTTACAAAAATCTAAATGAGGTGTGGAATGTCTATAATGCGCTCAACTATTTACAGGCTCTTGTTGAGAAGTCTGAGATAATCCAGCTCCAAGTATTGTGACAGAGAGGAATATCCATGCACCTGTACTAAGCATACTAACAGTAAAAGTTACAGTCCCATTGGTGTTCAGTGGTTTTGCTTTTGCAAGCATTGTATTAACTACAAGGCTTCAACCAGGTTTAGAGAAATTGTATAAAGAACTCAGATATCAAACCTATGGCAGAGCCTACAAATTTGAAGGAGCTATAGACTTATTAGAATCGCAGATTCAAGCATTGTTTATGTAGGCTGTCCGGTGACTGTGGCATAAATGAATACAATTTCAGGTCTTATTGTTTTAACATATCTCAACATAAAGTCATGCTGTATAACTGATGCTGGAGGACTGTGCTTTTGAAGTTACACAGCAGTTTCGTAGCGCGCTACGAAACTGCTGTAGCTGCATGTTTCAGTTGAGCTAATCAATTATGATTGACAAATCAGCAAAATCTTTTTGTAAGGTGTTGTCTTCACACATGAAAAAAGGTGGCCAGCACATCATGGACGTGGTGCTCTACATTTTTGGGATATTAAAGAGCTGGAGACATGATGCTGCATTTTCGAATAGGTAGTGGAAGACTGGAACCGGAAAAACAGGGGTTTTCTCCTAACATCACTGAACCATCAATGCATTCAGCATCCAAAGCTAGCATGGAACATTGAATCCTCTTCTCAGCTATCTCGGCCAAACTGAAAGGAGACAAGTGTCAAAGAACAAGGAAGAATCATTCTACGAGGAGGATAGAATTAGAGTTATAGTTTAATTAGGACTCTTTAAAATTCCAGTTTAGCACTTATTGCATTTAATGAGTCAGTTAAATAGCAGATAGGGGTAATTAGTAGCAGTCATCGAGCTCCCCTCATGCTGGAGGAGGAAGCTCAAAGTAGTTAAAATTATGTTTCTATATATAGATGAAACTTTTATGTAATGCGGGTTGGACTTTTTATAAAACAGAGGACTGTTTTGGCTGATGTAAAAAGCAGAGTTCAGTAATATAAATGACTGTTTTACTTCTCAGGATTCATACAGTGTTTCTATACTCAAGATATGTGGTTTTGCTGTGTTCTTGATGTTTTTTACAGTTGTATAAATACACAATCACTCAGAATTCACTTATGCTGCTCTGATTTCCTGTGTGTATTTGTAAACTGAGGTTTCCTATGAGTTGTGTTTTGAGTATCTAAATGCCACATGCCCTGACTTCTATGTAAGGCATCATCATCGTTTGTTGTAGTATGTTTGACTCCATAAGCCCAATGGAAGCCTGTGTAATGTTTGTCCAGCCATCATGTTTGTTAAATTCACCTTACAAGAGTTAGCCATCTGATCAATAGCAAAAATCAATAACCTTTTGAGAGAGCCCTCTCAGGCTAAGGAGGCTAAGCCTTAGTCAAAAGATTGGTCTGAAACAGTTACACAGAGTCTACCTGATCAGCAGCCCTTCAGTGAATGATTTTGTGATAACACAAAGAAGCAACAATCAACAACAAGAAAAAGTGAAAGGAGCACTATTAAAGATGAAAACTATCAAGTGGATGAGCAACAAAATCACTGTAGTTGTTGACAAATGATTGATGACGAAATATGGAGTGGAAATACTTCACAGAAACAAAATTAGGTTTGGGATCCTAGATGGTTGCAAGTAACTACAAAGAAACAACAAAATAGTAAATAAAATGGCAAGCGAAAACATAAAATTTGGGATCTAGGAGGACTTGGCAACAAAAGACTCATGATCAAGACATCATGAATAACTTTTTCCTTGGGAGTATGATGCAGGAGCATCAATAAAAACTCGAACGACCAAGAAGGTCAAACCTTTTTACCAGAGGACTTGGTTCCTTAAAGTGTGTATTTTGGTTGGATGGGGAGAATTATTTTTTTTTCCATGTAATCTAGTAATTTTAGTGTTTTGTTAAGTTTTTTTGAGATGCTCGGAGTCTATTCTGAGCCAAGTTTGATATTTGATCCTATTTTCAAGGATCTCAATAAACCCACTTTGTAATATTAAAAGTATCTAGAGTAATGGAAAATTAGGGGATTTCGAGTGTGCACTAAAGTTGTAGAATAATTTATGTTTCATAATCCCTTATATAACGATTTTTTTGTGTATGTGTTTAATGGAATTTTGAACATGTGGTTCTCCACACTTAATGCTAGTGTTTGTGACCCAACACATTCCTTGGGGTCCGGTATTGGTTGTGTATGTTTTTTTGGTAGAGGTTGGTTGAGTCTATGCAGAGGATGCACTCTTCTATTTATTTTTGGAAGCCGAGTGGAGCCACCCAATGAGACTTAGTTTATTAAGCATGTCTTAGAGTTTTATTAGAAGAGAGGGGTCAAGTGTAGAGAACCAACGGGAAGGGCCAAGAACTATTTTTCAAAGGAATAGAGTGATTGGAACATCTATGAAGGTGTTGACGGTGCTGGACCCGCCACCATGTCAAGGGTATCTCCCGGGTAAGAAGTCCCAATTAGACCTCAGATCATTTGGTGAAGGAGTCCCAACAGTGGGTCGTAAGGTAATGCCTTGACCGCGATGTCGCACAGAGGCAAGTAAGATAACTCTGTCAGTAGAAAGGGTGTGACTGCTGCAATGAGTAAAGGAAGATGTATGAGAGGTTCTAACACAAAAGGGGGAGAAAAGGGTGAAGGTGAGTTCTAGGTTGAAAGGGATCAGTCCCAACTCGGCTAGGAACACACAACACAAAAGGACATACACAGCTTCCAGCGGAGCAGTCCACTCAGATTCGGTAGTCACAACATACAAGGTAAGATAACACGTATAACACTCATAGATCAATCCAAACGAGTGCAACAATTGTTACAGCAAGGTTCATGTGAAAGGTCTGTCTCGTGTCTGGCAAAGTAGTTGACATGGACGGTGACAACATTAAAAACATATACAACACATTTGCAACAAGATTCATATAATTGCGTGTGAATCAGTTCATACACAAATACGTAAGTTAAACAACATATATTATTAAGGCGACCAGAGAAGTCCAACTACAATAACAACTTTTGCACGAAAATATGCTGGCTCTTATTATATAAAAGTGTAAGTTCCAATCATACAATACATCCATGTAAACCTGCTAGCCCCATCAGTGAAATGTTATAGCCACATCCGCCTGCTCCTCCAAAGATATGTACTAGCTCCGTGCAGTGGAGAAGCCAAGGCACATTACAATACTATCCAAGCCTTCTTCAATATAGTCTTAGTAGAGGCTTGGTTGACCAAAAGCCTCTACAATGAGTTATGAGGGACTATTTATAGCAAAGGGTGGGGTGACCCTTGATATTCCCTTTTGTGACAGTTCAAATACCCTCATGACTCTTCACCTACTCTATGACTGTTACGTCCAACTATGGACACTTGACTTACACTTGACATGACTCAACGTTACAATGCACATGTACTCATGTGAGACAACATGGATTGAGAAAGCCAAGCAAGACATCACTGACACTCAGTCTGTTATGATGAGACCAACTCTTTGACATGCTTGTGATGGTGAAGGTGGTGAGCTGATGTCAAGCTTGGTCGTCCATGATGGTGTGCATGCACCTCATGGTGACATCTTGCTAAAGTGAACTCTTGCCTCCGTTGCAATCGATGCATTGGTTTGATCCCTTCATCCAATTCATCTGCTAAGATGTGCATGGTATTATTGGGTGCGGCTGAACCAGAAACACACTAATGCATAGTTTCCGTGATGATCTTCAAGTGTGTTTTGGTGGTCATGCACATCAACTTTCTAAAGTACATGTTCAGCTCCAGTTGGACTTGCCTCTTATCTTCGCCTTGGTGAGTATGTTGAATGAGTTGGATTGCATTTGTGCCCTCAATGACATGCATGATGCTAAATCCCTTGCATGCAATCAACAACACTGCTCACCATGTCTACTTCGTGCTAGCTGCTAGGATGGATCTTTAACTTGTACGGACACAATTTCATCTATGAGTGCATGTTGCGCTCACTGTTGTTCCTGTTCCTGCTGCAACTCATTCGTCTATCTATGCAGCTTCATGTTCTTCCTGAGTTGCTGCTTCAACACATGCAACTCCTTCTTTGTTCCATTATCTGTCTTCGTACAATCTTTATGTCACGCCATCACCTCATAGCCAAAGTCTCCAAAGTTGCTTTCATCATCCATGGATCTACTTGTGCTTGCAACCTTGTTTCACCTCTGTGTTGTCAACAACCCTAATCTTGCATTCATTTCATTTGGTATGCTATCTTCCGCTGATTTTCATGATGCTGCTCACTGTGATGTTGCTGCTATCATATCTTCATTTCCTTGTCTACGAACAACATGATGTCTTTCTGGGTAGGCAAGTCCATAGACACTTGATTGACTGTAATCCCAAGTGTGCTCTGAACGGTGTCCTCGTTTCTACTCCCCTGGAAACCATTACACCTGTATTGCTGAGAGGCAGATGAAAACCTCTGATACCTAGAGACATGGAAACAATTATGGCAAGGAATATGTCAGTCAAAAACCAAAATGAACATGAGAACTGACTTGCAACATACCTGGGTGAATGATCATGAAGGTTGCGCAATTTCGGCCAGGAGGTCAGGAGACTAACTGCCAGGACTGCACAAGGCACAGTCTGGGCTGCTAGGAGACTGACTGGTTGTTGGAACTGTGCAATGCATAGTCCAGTCTAGCTATTGATTGCTAGGATTGTGCAATGCGCAATTCCAGCTGGGAAGGACTATTGGCCTAGGGACAGATTTGCACAATTTCTTGGGCCAAGCAGCCAGTGTCCTCCAAAAATGCGCAAAATAGTCCTAGAGGCCAGTGCTAGTAAGGAATATGAATTTCTGGAGAGGAAGGTGAGCCTTCCTTCCCCATATTGCACAATGCAGACTTGGTGGAGGCAGAGTCCAGGCAAAGGTTGGCTTGACTCGTCGACGGGAAACTGAAAGAAAATAAGACAGTGAATGCATGGAAACATTAAGTGATAGCAGAAGTGATTGATAGTGGATGCAAAACATTAATTAAAGATTACACAAACAGATCAACATGCATGTGGGTGAGGTAGTTCGCTGAATGGGCAAACATCGGCGCAAAACAGTTTCATCAATGCGACAACAGTGAGATAGAAACGAAAACTAAAACAGAGCTAGGAGAAGCTAGAATACATGTAAATGACACCAAGCATTCAAAGAAATCAAGAAAACAGTACACACACAAGTGAAAACACAAAAAGAGACAGAAATGCATCACAAGGCATGGGAATCATGCTTACCCCAAAACAGCTGAGCCGAATGTGTCGACTAATCCTAGATGTGATGTGGGATGTTAGAGCTACAAGGTTGATGTGAGGAATGAGCTCTACAGCATCCAACTGATGAGTTTTGATAACATCAATGTTGTGACACACATGCCACAAATCTAGGGGAAGCAACAACTGGTGGGGGGTTTCTGAATTGCTCCTTACATGTAACCTCTAACTGCTAAACATAGATCCCTGAGACAAGGGATGCCTTTGCATTCTACCTTAGGAGAAGCAGCCTATGCATGCAAATTTGTTTTCCTCGGTCCTAGAGGTAACCGATCAACTCAGCTGCACATGCAAGAGGCTTTTCGACTGCTTGAAGGAAATGCTCATTTCTAGCTGGGAGTTGGGCTGACTACCTAGGGGATTTGCACAATTTCTTGGTAGAGCAGTTGACCACTGCCCAGATTTGCGCAAATTCTAAGCTGAGCAGCCTTGTTGGGGAAATTTGTGCAAATCCTGCTGGGAGTGTTAGGCAGGATTGCGCAATCTTGGAGCCCAGTGGGCTGCCATATAGGATTGCACAATTTCTGGAGGGAAGGTTGGTTTCCCTCAGGGAATGCACAATTTTCAAGGGGAATCTTCTCATCCTACAGCTGTACCAAGTTCGGGTGAACAGTCTGTGAGGGGAATGGATCAAGTTGTGACCGAAAGGCTGCCTTTGTGCAAGAAAGACATTAAAGCTTGTGAACTTGATGAAGCAAGGAAATCTGTTGTGAAGGCTAGAAGGGAGGCTCCAAAATGAGGCTAAGGAAAAAATTTTGAGGATGGTTGTAGCTGCTACAACACTTGGTGACACATTGGTAGAACTATAACTCTCTGAATGGACCTTGTTCGTGAAAAGAAAGTCTAACTCCTCCGGAAGTATTGTTTAGTTCTTAGCTTATATTGGCTTCACACTAACTTAATTCTAAGATGTAGCATCTACCAAACCCTTGGTCGATTGACACACATTCTAAGCTAAGGAAACACAGTTGTTTCTGTTGGGGTTGAGGGGTATATAAGTGCACAAGCAGTATAGTCGTTAGAGTCTTAGGTTCATCTCTCGTGTTGCTCCACAACCAGGGGGCCTGGACAGTACCCCGGTGGAGTCACACAGGAACAAAAGCATGGCTCCACTACCATCGAGCCTGGTCAGTACCCCAATGGAGTTACTTGCCTCACCTCCCTACGCATGAAGCTTTTCTCTTATTTTTCCTTATTCATTTTGAATTTTGAATTTTTTGACATTTCATTTTTTCATTTTCATTTTAATTGTGCATAGCACTTATTCATTTCATAGGCGGAAGAGGGATCCCGACTTATTGAGAGTAGAAGAGGTTGTTCCAATAGAGAAGTAGTTTATTGTATCTCTGACGTGCCTGTTAAGGTTTTCCCCCTCACCTTACTCTACTTGACTGAGTTGACAAGGGTTAACCCAAAAACAATCGACTAGAGAAGGTGACACTAGTTAGCACGCAAGCGTTGTGTTTACACCAAGGTTCACTTCGAATAGTATGTATTTTCCTTCGACATATCATGGAATTAAAGTAACAAGCTCATCATACAGAGGCAAGATGACAGATAATCAAGTAGTGATAGTTGTACAAGCCATCTTGTACTTTACCCAACTCGCTTCAAGAGTCATACATGGTTTCCTGCAAAACTAACCTATGAATGAAACAAGCGAATGAACAAACAACAAAGCAAAGCAAGAGTGGAAGAAAAGTGAAAGCGAAGCAAGTAGGAAAACAAGAAAGCGAAAAAACAAGAAAACAAAGCATGTAAGCAAATAAGCATGCAAGTAAGCAACTGAAAGCAAACACTATTGCTACTCCTACACTAATGGTGCATGGTCCTGATCACGTGAAGTGATACTTCCAATGCAGCCACCGACGCATTGGTAGACCCATGTTGGTGCAGGTTTGGTCTGTGAGAAACCTAGTTGTGCAAACCAGCAAGCAAGAAAGATACAACAATGAAGACAACCAAATTTCATGGTTCAAAGTGCCCACGCGACATAAGTGAGTGCATGTGCATGACGGGCAATCCGCAGACTTATCATGGTGTTGTGTGACACTGCATGCAAATTTGAGGCATAAGCACACTCTTGACTGTGACATGAAAGCAAATGAAAGAAGCAAAGATAACTTGCATCATGCACGAGTGCTTGCAATGTAATACTCCTCCAATGCATGAGAAATTGGATCGTGTAGTTCGAGTGGAGGAAGTAAAAACTGAGTGTTATATTAATATTGAGTGCATACAGATGAGCGATGAGGAGCCTTGAGTGTTTGAACAATTTCGTGATCGGAAGCGAAACCAACCTCAAGACAGCGAGGGCCTAACATAACCATCATCTCAGGCTGAAGTGCCTCGACGGTTTGTGGGGTTTCAACTTCACTGACAAATGGATCTTTGTAGACCAGTGGCTTAGATAGATTAACAACGAGTGAATCAACATCGTGATTGGATGATGAGGTGAAGAGATCACGACAACCAAGATTAGAAAATTCAGGATGTTGGTCGGCATCCTCATGGTTTGATGAATCACATAGAGGGGTAGATGAGGAGGAAGGATGTTCACCCTTTGCGTTTTTGGAAAAAGCAGATGAAATCTCAAGTGGATTTCCAATGAATGATTGGTCCTCTCCATTGTTGGATGATGCGCTAACATACGTTGTGTCCTACGAAAGATCAACTATGGGTGCATCCATGGATGAAGACACACATGCGAAATCATGGATGGCAGGTTCACCAACGATGTTAGGAAAGAACAAAGGGGGCTCGGATGGAAGGAAGTCATCCTTCACCGAGTTTTGATGCTGAAGCTCCCACTCATACTCTTCATGAATGACAATGCATGTTGGTTGTGCAACACCAACTCCATCAGTGGGTTGCTCCTCGCTCACAACAAGCGAAGAGTCCGGAATGGATGGACACAAGACGACATCATCCGGAGGAACGCCCGAGTGTGAAGACGAAGGTCGAAGAAAAGAATGCATATGAGGACTCGAAGGACTCATAGCCAAATCTACGTGAAAATTGAGTGAAGTGATTTTGGGAGGGTGTGAAGGATGAACAGGTGTGTGAGCATGGTACTCAACATCACTGGGTAGTGGTGGAGCTGTTGAATAAGAGGAAGGCAGATAGTTAGTTGAGAGAGTGCCCACTTCCACATGAGATTGCGTGGCTCCATCAATGAAGAATGTTGAGCGAGGCTTGATCACAAACTTTCTCTTGGGACTGGCAGATTTCTTAAGGCAGTACTCGAACAGGTCCCAAAGATAAGCATATTTTGTCTGGCTCCTCGGAGCTTGAAACTGCAAGTCACGGAAGCGTTGCCAAAAATTGATAACAGATTCATGCGGAGCCCTCTATTGTTGTAATAGTTTTCGGTCAAGATAGTCTAGATAAAAATGATAAAACGTGTCTTCGATAAGATCACATAAGTGCTCAAATGAGTGCATGGTGTTAGCTAGTAGACTGAGCACCCAAAAAAATGGAGATTCACAAAGTGTGTATGCAAGAAGAAAACCAACCTGTTCATTAGAAAACTCATCTTCCTCATGAATCATGGAAATAAAGTTATGTAAGTGCACCGACCAGGCCACTTCGCCTTCACCATCATATGTGTGAGTGGACAAGAGATCGAAAAGCTTCCCTGAGATGGAGAGAACTTCACGATTCAAAAAACACCTCGGGTGAAGAAGAGTGCAAGACTCCATGAAAGATATGCAAAGGCTCAAAACTGGACGAGAGGACACAACTTGTGATCAGGCCCTCCTTCTAGTGCCAGAAATGTTGACAGTGTTGGACCCAACATGTCAAGGGGATCTCCCCAGTAAGAAGTCCCATTTAGACCTCAGACCATTTGGTGCAGGAGTCCCAGCAATGGGTCGTAAGGTAATGCCTTGACTGTGATGTCGCACAGAGGCAAGTAAGAAAAGTCTTTTAGTAGCAAGGGTGTGACTGCTATAGTGAGTCAAGGAAGATGTATGAGAGGTTCTAACACAAAAGGGGGAGAAAAGGGTGAAGGTGAGTTCCAGGTTGAAAGGGATTAGTCCTAACTCGGCTAGGAAAACACAACACAAAAGGACATACACAGCTTCCAGCGGAGCAGTCCACTTGGATGCGGTAGTCACAACATACAAGGTAAGATAACACATACAACACTCACAGATTGGTCCGAACGAGTGCAACGGTTGCTACAACGGTTCATGTGAAAGGTCTGTCTAGTGTCCAACAGAGCAGTCGACATGGACGGTGACAACATTAATAGCATATACAATACATTTGCAACAACATTCATATAATTGCATGTGAATTAGTTCATACACAAATATGTAAGTTAAACAACATATATTATTAAGGCAACTGAAGCAGTCCAACTACAATAACAACATATGCATGAAAATGTGTTGGATCTTATTATATAAAAGTGTAAGTTCCAATCATACAATACATCCATGTAAACTTGCTAGCCCCATCAGTGAAACGTTACAGCCACATCCGCTTGCTCCTCCAAAGAGATGTACTAGCTTCGTGCAGTGGAGAAGCCAAGGCACATTACAATACTGTCCAAGCCTTCTTCAAGATAGTCTTAGTAGAAGCTTGACTGACCAAAAGCATCTACAATGAGTTATGAGGGACTATTTATAGCAAAGGGTGGGGTGACCCTTAACATTCCCCTTTGTGACAGTTCAACTACCCTCATGACTCTTCACCTACTCTATGACTGTTACGTCCAACTATGGACACTTGACTTACACTTGACATGACTCAATGTTACAATGCACATGTACTCATGTGAGACAACATGGCTTGGGCAATCTAGGCAAGACATCATTGACACTCAGTCCACTGTGATGAGACCAACTCTTTGACATGCTTGTGATGGTGAAGGTGGTGAGTTGATGCAAAGCTTTGTCGTCCGTGATGGTGTGCATCCACCTCATGGTGACATCTCGTTGCAGCGAACTCCTGCCTCCGTTGTAACTAGTGCCTTGGTTCGGCCCATTCATCCAACTCATCTACTAACATGTCCCTAGTCTTCTTGGGTGCAGCTAAACCGAAAACACACTAATGCATAGTGTCCATGCTGATCTTCAAGTGTGTGTTGGTGGTCATGCACATCAACTTGCTGAAGTACATGTACAACTCCAAATGGACTTTCTTCTTGTCTTCACCTTCGTGAGTGTGTTGAATGGGTTGGATTGCATGCATGCACTGACATGAATGATGTTGAATCCCTTGCATGTGATCAACAACACTTCTCACCTTGTCTGCTTTGTGTCAGCTACTAGGATGGATCTTTAACTTGTACGGGCGCAATTTCATTAGTGAGTGCATGTTGTGCTCATTGTTTTTCCTGTTCTTGCTACAACCCATTCGTATGTCTGTGCAGCTTCATGTTCTTCCTGAGTTGCTACTTCAGCACATGCAACTCCTTCTTTGTTCCATTCTCTGTCTTCACATGATCTTCATGTCGCGCCATCACCTCATAGCTAGAGTCTCCAAATTTTCTTTCATCATCTATGGATTTGCTTGAGCTTGCAACCTTGTTCCACCTCCGTGTTGTCAACAACCCTCATCTTGCAATCGTTGCATTTGGTATGTTGTCTTTAGCTGTTGTTCATGATGCTTCTTGTTGTGATGTTGCTGCTCTCATAACTTCATGTCCTTGTCTATGAACAACTTGATGTCTTCGTGGGTAGGCAAGTCCACAAACACTTGATTGAATGCATCCCCAAGTGTGCTCTGAACTATGTCCTCATCTCTACTCCCCTAGAAAACATTGTACCTGTACCGCTAAGAGGCAGATGAACACCTACGATACCTGGAGACATGGAAACACTTATGGCAAGAAATCTATCAGTCAAAAACTAAAATGCATATGAGAACTAACTTGTAACATACTTGGGTGAATGATCATGAAGGTTGCACAATTTTGGCCGTGAGATTGGGAGACTGGTTGCCAAGACTGCACAAGGCATAGTCTGGGATGTTGGGAGACTGATTGGTTGCTGGAACTATGCAATGCACAGTCCAGTTTGGTTGCTAACTACTAGGATTTCGTAATGCAAAATTTTAGCAGGGAAGGACTGCTAGCCCAGGGAGAGATTTGTGCAATTTCTTGGACCAAGCAGCCACTGTTCTCCAGAAATGCGCAAAACAGTCCTAGAGGCTAGTTTTGGGAAGGAATGCACATTTCTGGAGAGGGAGGTGAGCCTTCCTTCCCCAGATTATGCAATGCAACCTTAGTGGAGGCAGAGTTTGGGCCAAGGTTGGATCGACTCGCCGACGAGAAACTGAAAGCAAATAAGACAGTGAATGCATGGCGACACTAAGTGATAGCAGAAAATATCGACAATGCATGCAAAACATGAATGAAATATTCTGCAAACAGATCAACATGCATTTGGGTGAGGCAGTTCGCAGGTTGGGCGAACGTCCGTGCAAAACAGTTTCATGCATGCAACAACAATGAAATAGCAACGAAAACTGAAACAAATCTAGGGAAATATAGAATACATGTAAACAATAGAAAGCATTCAAAGAAATCAAGCAAACAGTATGCACACAAGCGAAAACACAAAAGGTGACAGAAATGCAGCACAAGGCATGGGAAGCGGGCTTACCCCAAAACAGCTGAGCTGAACGTGCCGACTGCTCCTAGATGTGATGTCGGATGTCAGAGCTACAAGGTTGATGTGAGGAATGAGCTTTGCAACATCTGACTAATGAGTTTTGATAACATCAAGGTTGTGATGTGCATGCCACAAATCTAGGGGAAGCGACACCTAGTGGGAGGTTTCTGAATTTTTCCTTGCATGTAACCTCCAACTGCTAAACATAGATCCCTGAGACAAGGGATACCTTTGCATGCTGCCTTAGAAAAATCAACCTACGCATGCAAGTCTATTTTTCTCTGTCCTTGAGGGAACTGGTCAACTCAACTACACATGCAAGAGGTTGTTCGACTGCTTGAAGGAAATGTGCATTTCTGGCTGGGATCTGGGTTGACTGTTCAGGAGATTTGTGTAATTTCTGGGCAGAGCAGCTGACTGCTGTCCATATTTGCGCAAATTCTGAGTTGAGTAGCCTTAATGGGGAAATTTGTGCAAATCCTGCTGAGAGTGTTGGTAGGCAGGATTGCACAGTCTTGGAGCCCAACAGGCTACCAGAGAGGATTGCATAATTTCTGGAGGGAAGGTTGGTTTCCCTCCGGAAATGAGCAATTTTCAAGGGGAAGCTACTCAGCTTGCAGCTGGACCAAGTCCGGGTGAACAACTTGTGAGGGGAATGGATCAAGCTGTGGCCGAAAGGCTGCCTTTGTGCAAGAAAGACACTAAAGCTTGTGAACTTGACGAAGCAAGGCAATCTGTTGAGAAGGCTGGAAGGGAGGCTCCAAAATGAGGCTAAGGGAAAATTTTGGAGGGTGGTTGTAGCCGCAACAACATAAGGATACATACTTTAGTCTATCAAATGTTGGAGATATTCCTGTCTTAGACTTTGTTTCTGTGGAGGCTCGATGAAGTACTGCTTACAAAATAGTCAGTGTCCAGGGTCATCACTTAACGGGGGTCAGGGAACATAATCAAATTTCTATCACAAGATTTTCATCTAAATACAGATTAACCAGAAGAATCTCCGTAGAGGTTTTCCCAAGTGCATGTTTTTTAAATAACCTAGGTTCAGGGTTCCAAGGTCAATACTTGATGGGAATTAAAGTGACATTTGACAGGAAATATTCTCATCCCAGGGTTTGTTTCCCTAGGAGTTTCCAGTAGAAGGTGAAGTGTACTCAAGTTGAAATTATAAGTGTCTGGTTTCCATGGTTCTATCACATTGTATTTTCCCTTGATGCTTAAGCCCAAATATAAACAACAAGAATACTAACATAAACTTGGTTGACAAAACAGGGGTTCAACAATAGACGGAGAAGAATCTATGTTCTAGAGTTTGTCTCCCTGGAAATTTAAAAGGGAGGCATTGGTGGCTTGGGTCCAAAATTGTTGGTGTCGAAATTTAATCGTCGTGCTCATGAGGTATGGGCATATAAATTCTCATCATTAAAGCTTGGTGCTAAGGTTGGTTGAACCTTTTTATATATATAAAACTAGCATGCATATATAATAGGGAATGCCACATAGGATGACACTGGTCGATTCCCCTTTGGGATTTTTGACTCGAGATTAACATAACTTGGCTTCGATGGTTATTATTTGAAAGATTTAGAACTCAGTGGCTTTTATAAGGTTTCTCCCCTTCCCCTTTAGATACATATATATTATACGAATTAAACATCATGATTGCGTTGTAATATCCCATAATAATAATAATAATAAATAATCAATAAATATAATAAAATAATAATATGAATAATGTTATTACTTTATTATATTTATTTATTGGTTGATTTATTTATTTAATACATAATAATAATAATAATAATAATAATTAATAAATAAATAATAATAAAGAAGTAAATAAAATAATATAAATATAAATAGAATAACAAGTAACGAAGAAAATACTTAAAAAACAAAAAAAAACAAAAACTTGTAAAGATCTTTGTAAGAAGCACCTAGAATCTGTGTCCCCCGTCTTTGCAATACATATCCAAATACATCAAGCCGGTATACATCCGTATCACTTTCTAATTGCAAAGGTTTTTCCTGTATGTAATGGTTTTTTTCCATGAACAAATCGTGCACAATGATTTTATTCCGATGCATTTGTGGGGAATACCCTTATAGACATGTATGCAGAGTGGAAATATAGAGGATGCACACGAAATTTAATTTTCAATTAACCTAACCAAACTCTATGTATATCCGAAGCCATCCATGCCTACTATTTAAAGTCCCATATTTACGTTTAGATATGTTGGAATTTCCCATAAATGGATAAAAGCTCCATATATACATTTTATATACATTTTAGTGGATCTATAACATTTTTATTATTATTTTTATTTTATTTTTTTAGTTTTGTTTTCTCCGAAATTCTATTTATAAAGTGCTATTTATTTTAGTAGTGGAATTGAGATGTTCAATATGGTTCCAAATCATTATTATTATAGAGTTTAAATAGACCTTATATGGAGATAGCCAAAAATATATTTATACATAAATCTCGTGAGAAAAAAAAAAAAAAAAAAAAAATTGATATTTGTGAAATGTCGTTTATGTTTGCAGTTGATGTGAATCCTTGACTTAGTGATGTTATTCTTTCTTGTCCTAGCTGCATTATCTTTCCATGCATTGGTCAAAAGATGTACCCAATCCTTTTTATATCCTTGTTATAACTTGAAGACAATCTTGTGGTTAGGTAAATAATTTGTAAGAAGTAATCGATGACATTATGAAATCCCATATGTTGAGAATAAGCAACTTTTAATTAGTCTAAAATGAAATATGGAACCCTTTTATATGCTCCCTATATCATGATGATTTTCATAAAAGTGATAATGGAATTACGATAGTAGACATGGACTTGTCAACGTGCATCTTAAGTGTTAGATGGAATATAGTTAAAATCTTGACATGATTGTTTAAAAGAGACAATTAGATATAAACTACTTTATATGCAAACTGGTTTATTTAGGTAAGAAGACAATAGATATGTGACAAAGATGTGAGAAAATAGTAGTACAATATCATATACCAAAGAAAGCAAGAAACTAACCTTGGGAGAATAGTAAACTTATCATTAGAAAAAGATAATGGAAAAGTTATTAGAAATGAAGGAAAAGGGAGAGCTTAAAATTTCTAATGATGATGACTAACTTGGAATGACTAGATAAAATGGAAAAATAAAAATAACTATAGGAAACATGTTATCGCTAAGACTTTTATGCTTACACTTCTTAAGAGATGTACCTTTATCAGTATTGCATTGTGAAAAAAAAAAAAATAAAAAAAAATTGAAAGGTTGAAGTGTTTTATTCTTTTGTGAGAGGGTCATGATGATTGTGACTATGAGGCAATGATTACTACAACAACCCCACTAGGAATGATGAAAATCTAGTGTTGACATGAAAAAAGCAGGTAATGTGATCCTCATATTGATGAATATTTACATTTCGTCCATTTGGATGAATATGGGTGGACAAATGTTTATCAATTATAATGATTTCTTTTCAAAGGGAAAACATTCTTGTACAAGATATTGTTGGTAAAGAATTAGAAGTTTTGTGAGAAATATATTTTTAATGTTCATGTAGAAAAGAAGTCAAGATGTTATAACTTTGAGGATATATCCTCTTAAGGAGGTGAAGGAAAATTGTACACCATTGAAATAATAATGTTGATAACTAACATTTGGAAAAATAAGTGATAACATTCTAAGATTAATCCCAATGTTGATAAGGTTATTTATGGATAAAGTGTGAAGATGGAACTTAAATTTTGAATGAAGAACCATAGCCCTTGTAGCCATAACCAACTCGGAAGGAGGTGATGAATACAAAAGAGTATAGAATGACATTAGTAGTATTGATGAGATAACCTAGATATTAGATGGATGTTAAATGAGCTTAATTCATCATTGGAATTCATTGTTTATGCAAAAAAATGAAGTTTATTTTTGCGATGAACCATGGCAAGAGTGTTGTAGTCTAGTATTTCTCTAGAATTTAAATTCTTCTCATATTTATGATGTTATGGCATGAGGTTATATTGATATGTAGTTCCAAATATTATGTGATGTCATAATATATCTCGATTCAAATATGTTGATGTTATGATGATGTGAAGCATGTGATTATTGCACACAGATTTTATGACATGCATGAGCATGCAATTTTTTCTATTCAGAGTGTTGTGATAACAATGTTGTTATGTTCTCATGATGGCATGCAAGAGTTGGCATGTGGATTATCTTCTATCATGTTATGATGATAACTTAAACCTTGGTTACATGTTGAGATGTGATTATTGATAGGAAATCCAAAAATGAGCCAAGAAGGCTAGTTTATTTGATGATCTTGTGGGAGCCCATACCTACGAAGGAGAATTTGTAACATGATATGGGTTGGGGACAAACTCAACCAGCACTACATATGCCAGTGTATCTATTTCCTTATATAGCTCTTGATGGATAGCTCGTGAAGAATTATAGGACCATATTGAGGAGGTCAAGTGCCTGATATTAGATTGGGATGCCAAAGCCTAGAGGGGCCGTAAGGACTTCGATGTCGAAGTCTATAGGGATCGTAAGGACTTAGATCCCTGGGGTTTCTCACCTTAGTGAGTTGTGGAGGGAGTTGGGCCAGCCTTGCAAGATGCCCGAAATCATTGAGTACTAGGACCGGATGCCTTCCTTGGGGCAGATGAGGTCTAAGCCCTGGGGCGAGACTTAGGGATATGGTATAGAAAAAGGAGGCTATATGCATGGTTCCGAAAGTTGAGAAAGAGGTTTGATATTCCTCGATATTTCCCCGTTGTTGTGGAACTTTTGATGCCTGCTGGTATACTAGTTCAACAAAGGGTGTTTGGCAATCATGGGGTAAAAATAATAATAAATAAACTTAACTTCGGGACGAAGTTCCTTAAAGAGGGGGAGTATGTAATATCCCATAATAATACGAATAATAAATAAACAAATATAATCATAATAAATAAATAAAGAATAATAATAATAATAATAAAGTAAATAAAATAATAAATTAATATAAATAGAATAACAAGTAACGAAGAAAATATAATAAATAAATAGAATAAAAGTTGACATGGACACATGGATGGTGTACATGCAGATCCCTTTCCAACCCCTTATGATTTTAGAGTCATTTGTTCTATTTAATGGCGGATAATCGGGATGAAGAGGAAAGCATTTATTCACTCATTCTTGAGGAAAGAAATGCTGGAGGGAATACATCATTGGAAGGAGTAAGTTGATTAAGAGGAAAGCATTTATTCACTCATTCTTGAGGAAATAAATGCTGGAGGGAATACATCATTCGAATGAGTAAGTTGGTTAAGGGCTTGGGGGTGGCTAGCTATTGAAATATACTGAGCAACTAAGCCTACGGTTGGGTGGAGAGTTGTCCCCAAATCCTTGTTGCGTGTAGTGGTTTTAGATCAGCGCAAGCACATCACCACACCATAAACCTCAGTAAGAAATATTCACTCCTCAGGTATGCATCATTATTTAAATTTTTATTGCATATATTAATAGCTTTGTTGTTGTATTTTGTTTTATGCTTAATTTCGGGGATGTAATAGTGATGGTTCTATATTGAACTTGGGGGCTTGATTTAAAATTGGACCAAGTATGTATATTTGAATTTAAAGCCCAGGCCTACATAAAATGTAAAACCCTAATTAGAAGCTAGTGACATTTTTGCCCATATAATGGAAGAAAATAAATCCAAAAAGATTGACCAAAAGTACCCTAGATGGTGAAAATATAGGTAGTGGTTAGAGAAATCAAGGCATAATTAGAGTAACATAGCTATCTAAGTTAAATGACCAATGAATACCAATAGAATCAATATGAGGCACTCACGAACATTTGCTTCAAAGAAATGACCTTGGATCTTCGTTTGTAGCACCTTTGACCCTAGATATACTTTCAATAAGCTTTGCCAATGAAAGGGAGACAAAATTTCAAGTTCCTAAAGAAATTTGAGTCCTTAACACAAATGCATATTCTCACTATTCCAGCATCTATATTGAAATTTTCACCTATCATTCCAAGTGGTGAGTAAGGGAAACAACTATCATTTCACATGATACATTGTTAAGGGAAACAACAAATGCCAATGAATAACAATGATGACAATGGCTAAAACCGTTGGTGAGTCATAACAACAACAATGGTGACCAAAAATGAAAATGCATGATAAAGTGGGAGTCTTGAGTCATGAAATATGACAGAGACATGTCAATTTTAAATATTTAATTTGGCCCTTTAGTAACAAAGTAACAATTATGCATTAAAATGACATTGCTAATCCCCACAAATTTAATAAATTTAACATTAAATAATAAAAAATAAAAAATAAAAAATAAAATGACTATTAAACATATCTCCTAATATATCCACCTTTTAATTTGAAATGACAAGAAACCTCCCATCCAATTTCAATTATACTTACCTATAAACATGATAAAAGTGAAAATGACATTGTTAATCCCCACAAATTTAATAAATTTAACATTAAATAATAATAAAAAATAAAAAATAAAAAATAAAAAATAAAAAATAAAATGACTATTAAACATATCTCCTAATATATCCACCTTTTAATTTGAAAAGACAAGATACCTCCCATCCAATTTCAATTATACTTACCTATAAACATGATAACGTTTATGGAATGTATAAATACATCTTCTACAAATTATTTTACAAACATGGAAATGAGACCCACACATGCATAGGGTGAAGGCTAGAAAAGATTACGCAACTCTTAATATATTGAATATTTTTTTACTTGTTAGATAGAACATTTTTCATTGTACCATTATCATGGGAAACTTCTCTATATGTACACTATAACATAGTTATTTTGCCTTCTGCCTTCTTAAACAAATATTTATATGCATTAAATGCATTTTCTTTTATTTTTTTCTTCATATTTCTTCCATTGTTACCAGTGAAATTGATGTGCCCTGCACATTTTCACTTTTATACTTTTTTTGGGTCATTTATCTCTCTTGAAAAGACGGTTTCATTGACTTTTAATGTGTAAAACCCTCCTCCCGCATCTACCCAAGCAACCAGCCAGTTGGGGTAAACATGCGACGAGAGGCCACTATGATATTATTTGACCTCCTAAATCATGTTAATGAGTGGAACCAACATAAACACACCATACAAACATTAATCATCAGCTACAAGACCCTACAATCCAATACTTTAGACAACTTGCCTTGGGGTCCAATTGAGCTTTTAAACAATTTAAGGCTCAGTCGCTCCCATGCTATTAGCATGAGTGTGACCAACAACTCAAAGTCACTGCTACAAGCTTGCCTGCCAATGACCAGAGACCAAAATTGTCAATGCTATGCCAACAACTCTGGGATTTGAGCCAGTTTTTTAGGCCCAAATCCCAGGTCACTGCTCGAAATTGAACCATCTATTCAGATTAGGAAAATAACATGGAAATGACAACAATAAGACAAATACTTGTTCAAGACCTTGATTGGACCCCTACTAGCCATGACATGCATTTCATCAAAAATATTGCAAATGTGTAATCTATTGGTGTAATTAACAGTTCTGAGCATAGGGGTCTCATACTTAGCTGATAATCACTAAGAACCATTGATGCCTCAACACATCAACTACCATTCCAACCATTAGGTCATAGATACATTGATCATTAATTACAAGTAAAAACATGGTGAGAGCCACATGTGGCTATTGTCATAAAATACATGCATAATCATCATAATAGCAACAAACATACTCATGAAAGTACAACCATATAGACCACATATAATCCATCAAAATTATCATAGTAATACAAGGAGAAATACCCTTTCATTAATGATACAAAATCCAAACCCAAGATCAGACTTCCACGTTCCACTTGACCATAGAATGGTTGAGCCAAATCTCTCTTCATTCATTCACCCCCATGCCATATTCCAAGCATGAATGTGGGATATCATAGGACACATCAATAAAAACCATCTAGGGCTTCCAGATGCCATCCACCTCATCCCCTTAAATAGTGACTCCACCTCATGGTCAAGCATCACAAAACCATCATTAGATCGGTCTTTTTCCAAGCCTTCCAGGGCTCCAAAGCGTTTGGCCAACCAAGGCTCTAGGACTAGTAACTCAACCCGCAAATTTTACTGGTATCCAAGCATTTGTCCAACCAAGGCCCCAGGACTAGTAACTCAACCCACTAAGGGCTCTAGAGCATTTTTCCAACCAAGGCTCTAGGACTAGTAACTCAAACCACCAAGGTATCTAGAGCGTTTGTCCAACCAAGGCTCTAGGACTAGTAACTCAAACCACCAAGGGATCTAGAGTGTTTTTCAAACTAAGGCTCTAGGACTAGTAACTCAACCCAAGTTGTTCGAGGGCTCCAGATCATTTTTCCAACCAAGGCTCCAGGACTAGTAACTCAACCCAAGCTAAGGAAACATGAGAACCAACCAAAAACACAATAATGAAAATAAACCCAAAATAACCATTTCTATCCAGGAAATGGCAAGGCTAGGTAATCCACTGTCAATCCTGGTCATCCTCCATGCCAATGACAGATCACAATCAAAAATCCACATGCATATGCCATGCATGCCAAAACTAGTGAAGGAAACATACATGCAACTCGGTACCTACAAGAAAATTTGATGTAGATGTTGATCATGATGTCTTCTTGTGCTTTCTTGCTCTTCCTTTCCCTTCTTTCTTTAAGAATCAAAGTATGCCACACCCTCCAAGAGTGCTCCAAGAAAACTCTAAGTCTCCAAGAGTATGAGAGAGAGAGAGAGATTAATGAGAGAGCTCTAAAACTGAATTGACAAAAAAGTTACCAATTGATCCTCTGAAGCGTTTTTATGAATGAGGCCTCTATTTTCTTCATTTTCCATTATTTTCCTTCATTTTCCTCCTCACATGCAACCTGTTACCTTTAACCTCCCTTTTCTCCCAATTTCCAGTATTCTCATAAACAAATATGCCAAAATACCATTTTGCCTTTCCAAAGCCTTAGCCATTACCTTTGTCAATTTCCTTAGCCATAAAAAATCACAAGTGATCCCCCTCACTACGATTTTTCCCAACATTCATCTTGGAATAAGTGTCCCATCATCCGTGGTTATTATTTTTCCTTTATTAACTTTTATTACATGGAATTTTCACTAGGGTTGTTACAGAATCCTCCCCCTTAGAGGACACCGTCCTCGGTGTTCAATCACACATATACCTCAGCAACCTGATGAAACAAGAAATATTGCTCATGGAGCTTTATAACACAACTCGATGCAGTATTTATAATGAAACATCATCTCAAAACCAAACATTATGAAAACATGACAACATACTGCATAGTGGAGCTTTATAACACATCTCATTACGGTATTTACAATGATCATCCTGTTGAGTTCCAATCCACATGACATCATAACATAATGATAACATAACCACATGATAGCATAACATGACAACATAATCATAATGACACAACACTCATACCACATAGTGGAGATTTATAACATAGCTCATGCCGGTAGTTACATCCATATACATGTGTACATATAACAACATTACCAAAAATATATACCAAAAATATACCAAATCATATACCAAAGCATATATCAGAACATGTACTACACACCATATTTAAGCGTATATCAAATCAACATATAGCATATACCAAACCATCATAAATCATATAGCAAACCACCATAAAGCATATACCAAACCACCATAAAGCATATACCAAACCACCATATCAAAGCTGTTGTTGGGCCTCCAAAATGTCATCCACTTTTACCCACATTTCCATAATTTTACCCTCATTCTGTAACTCTATAGCCCCATAACCCTACATTAAGTAACCATTTTCATGATTGTATGGGTTTATCATTATTATTTTCCAAGTCATTGATTTTAAGTATTTTAAGATAATTTGTGATTAAATATTAGGAAATTAACATGTTTTCATATATATCTAAAAGTGTTATGATTTTTGTGATATTGTAGGCCTACTTGGAGATTCTAGAAGGATCCTATTTGGCCACCCAACCACAAATTCGAATTTCAAATTCCAACTCATGAAGATTTTTGGAATAATTGTAGAAGATGTGGATCATTAACTATGCACATTCAAAGGAGAAGAATCATGGATGAGAGAATTTTGAGAGGATTTGTATCTTATATTTTTAGGAGATTGGTTGTAACCACAAGAGATAAATGTGGATTTAGGAGAGATCTAAGGATCTATATTTATTGAATAGTTATCCTCAATTTTTGTATAAATAGGAGTGCACCCTTCATACAAAGGGTTGTTAATTGTTAGTGTTAGTGTTAGTTCCCAAGTTGCCAGGTTGGAGGTTGCTAGTTAGCTAGTAGCTAGTGGCTAGTTGATAGTTGGAAGTTCAGAGTTTCATTCAAGATGTAATTTGTAAAGTGATGATAGAGAATTCTTGTAATATATTGTGACTCATTTTATGAAATACATACTGCTACTTTGATCTCCAAGATGTGATAGTTGTTCGATGTGCTTGCTGAAGAATGGATGACCCCCATCAACCACAGTTTCCACATGTTTGTACATATTGGTAAAATAGTGTAGTCATGTTATTTCATTTATTTTTAGCAAGTGTGTTTTAATTTTATGCAAGTGAGCTTTTCCTTTCAGCAAGTGTGATTTCATTTCAGCAAGTGTGAGTGTCATTTTAGTTCAAACAAGTGTGAGTGTGATTTCAATTCAACAAGTGTTATTTCAATTCTGCAAGTGTGATTTCATTTATGCAAGTGTGGTTTTCATTTTCAAGCAAGTGTGATTTCCTTTATGCAAGTGTGATTTCAATTTCTTTATGTTTGGAATTAGATTGGATTGATTTAATTAACTTTGTAATTAGTTTCAATTACATTAGATTAATCTATTCTGATAAATAACCACCTAGTACATATAGTACATGTATACCTCATTAGTTTACAAAACATGGGTTGATAATTAATGACATGGATTTAACTCACAACTAATACACCCAACATTCTGGTGTCGTTGCTGGGGAGGTATACATAAGTGCTTATTTTGAAAGTTTAGACAACTCATTATAGTTGCATTCATTTTTAAATGCATGGTTAAAATCATATTAAAATAATTTTTCATATTAGATTTCAATAATTTTTCAACACTTTGTACTAATATGTGTGTATGACAGGAATTGTCAACTAATTGGAGCAACTCACAGACAATCAAGAATTTGAAGAATGTTCTTCCAAGAACTTTCTCAAATCGTAGTAAAAACTGGGCTATTTGCCTTTGAGGAAGAGTATATTTTAACTAGATACAGAAATTTGTCTATCTCTCCACCTCCGCAAGAAGATCTTCAAGTTTCGTTTGATTCCTCTTGTCAATCTGTTGAAGAGACTAAAGATTCACACAGTAATTTTGATTGGGAGAAACTAGTAGAATTTAAGATTGAGGAATGCATAATAAAGGAGGATATTCAATGTGATCTAAACCAAGAAAGGACTTAGGAATGTGATGACCTTATTGAAAGATGGTTCTAATCTCGCTCTTTCATTCATCCTTACTTCTTAATTGCATTATTAAAACAACTGGTTTTTCATGCTTTAATGTGTTTTAATGTATATTTTTAAAAACTAAGCATGAATATATTTCTAATTTTATTATACACATGGTTACACTCAAAATATGCATACACTTGAAACACATTTTCTATTTCTAGTAGAGTAGAGTAGGGTAGAATGAATGAATAAAAACCAAGTTTGATGATGTGTGTGTGTGTGTGTGTGTGTTTTTTTTTTTTTTATAAGTTTATATTTTAAGTTAGATTTCATTTTATTTGCAATTTATTTGTTGGTGGTTGATACAAATTGGATCATTATATTGTTTTTCATCCATCTTGATGAATTTAGAGTGGAAAAAGTGGAGGAATCAGCTCACGGGATCGTTTTTACCAACGTGACCCAGTTTGGAAAAACAGGGTCTGAAACCTTCCGGGAGCATTTTGAGGAATCAAACCACGTTTTTTTTAGGGTAAAACTTTGTCTATTTAACATAACGCATTTTCAAGCTATTCTATACAGAGAAATATTTCCAACGGTGCAAGAATTGTGTCAATCGGAGTCTGTATGCAAAAGTTATGCCACTTAAAAGTTAATCTTTGTGTTTTCACACCTATGGTTCTGGGAGGATGTCGCGTCAGCCCCCTTTATTCATGGAAAAGGTGCTAGTCACGTGTTTGTAATGTAGATGAATCTAGAAGAGTCTATTTTGTAACTCTAGTTAAGAGTTTATGTAGTCAAACTTAACCACTAGTAGGCTATCATGCTATGTTATAAGTAGGTGACTAGGAGGAAGAGGCATTTCATTCTTTTGAGAGAATTTTGTTCCATAGTTGAGCAAAGATAGCTAGGAGAGATATGAGGTAGAGCTCATAGAGAGGATCTGTGCATTGTAGCAGCCTACGGGCCACAAACATTACTTCTTTATATATGCAACCATATTTCTAGACAAAGAAAGAGAGCGAAGTGACGTCACCTTCCACTTGGGTTTTCTCCTAAAAGGGTTTCCCAGAGAGCATGTCTTGTGTCATATGTGTGTGAGATTGTTTTATTCATTCTCTACTTTTCTACATAATTTACATTCACATGCATGCACTAATTACAATTAATTTTGCAGATCTAGATATTAAACAAAACTGTAATAGTGTAGAATCTCAGATTTTTTAATATAATATTATCATATCTGTTGTGACAAACTTTCCATTGGAATATCCACAAAATTTATGGATCACTTGGTATCAGAGTAGGTTTGTTTGTGGTATTTTGTGGAGATTGCATGGATCTATATCGCCGAGGCCGAAAATCGTAAAACCCTAATCATGGATGACAAATCTGTAAATGAACCTCATGATCCTGTAGAGGTGAGGTTTTTGCAGCTCAAAGAACAAGTCACAGATATAAAATGAAATGTAAAACTCCTCATGGTGGCCCTAAGTAATAAGCTGGGGATATTTGGAGAAGAAGGGGGTTTGAATGCAGAGGACAAATCAGAAGGGGGATCGGGAGATTGGGAAGATGCAGATAACCAACTGAAGAAAGAATCCAAATAATATCAACCTAGTTCAAGTTCCATGAACCAATCTCTGTTTAAAGTGGAAGCAAAAATCGATATCGAGCCATACCATGACAATATGCACTGAAGCTGAACCACTGGTTGCAGCGACTGGAATTTTATTTCAGTGTCCATCAGATCGAGGAAGGGCAGAAGACTTCATTCCCGTGACTGAAATTGGAAGGCCATGCACTGACTTGGTGGGAGAACCACATAGAAACCCTGAGATTAGAGGGAGAACCTCCAGTGACTAAGTGGGAGGATTTCAAAACCCTCATTAAATGATAGTTTTATCCCATTAGGTACATGGAAGACCAATGGATCCAGTGGTATTACTTTAGGCCAATGTCGGGCCAAAGCATGCAGGAGTACACCGCAAAATTTAGAAAGATGGCTATAATGTTGGGTATCTCTCCAAAGAACCCATATGTACTCCTCAAGTATTTGAGGAGTTTTCACTGCTATCTACATGAGAAAGTGATGCTGCTCAAGCCTAAACGATGGAAGAGTCTTGTGTACAGGCACAATACCTGGAGAACATAGGCTTGAAAAGAGTGCAATCAAGTCGATCGAAGCAAAAGGAGCAACATGATGCTTCTAGGGATGGGAAGAAGAAGAAAAAGGGGGAATGATTAAAAGATGGCAGCCACAACACATCAATGCAAAGATCCTAGCAACCACTACAACCATTGCAACATTCATGGCCATATAGAGGGGAAGTGTTGGAAGTTGCATCCAGAGCTAAACCCAAAGAACAAGAAGAAAGATAATAAGAATAAGAATCTTATGGCCACTAATTCGAGTAACCAAATCGAAGGAAGCTCAGACGTGGATGAGAAGATCGTTTGTACATCGGTACATAAGGAGGTGAATTTGAGTATCCTTCGGCAACAATAAAGGAAATAAATCACTAAACTCTTCCATGTAAAGATACAGATCAAGAAGACGAAGATTGATGCTCTGTTTGACTCAGGATCATACGCGAATCTCATTGCAGTAGATCTGGTCAAGAAGTTGGGGCTCGAAGTTTGTGATCATCGAAACCCATATCCACTGGGATGGATACATAAGGATGCAGAGTTGAAGGTAACAAAAAAATGCAAAATTAGATTTGCTACCAGTGCTGATTTTATTGATGAAGTAGATCTGGATGTGGTTCCCCTTTATGTACGTGTAGTCGTGTTTGGGAGTCCATACATGTACATGTGTGACGCAATATTCATGAGGAGAGCTAACCAGTACCGGCTCATCAAGGATGGAAAATCATTCATCATCAATGTCTACAAAGGCAAGTCGAAAATTTCACTTATAAGTGCCAACCAAGCCAAGAAATTGATCAGTTCCAGCAAGAAGTATGTTTTATTGTTTTTAAGATAAAATCAGTCTGTAGAGGAGTCAATAAGAGGTAAGGCATACCTAGAGTGGTGTTCAAAAAAAACAATTGGAGGAGTTGTTACAGGCATACAAGGACTTGTTCTAAGAGCCTAAAGGGTTACCCCCTAATAGAGAAGTGAAGCATGAGATCCAGCTATTGCCAGACTCCCTATTTCCAAATATTGGGCTACACAGGCAGTCTGTTATAGAAGCGAGGTGAAGAAATAATTGCAACAACTGTGGGAACAGGGTGTCATTCGACTGAGCACATCACCATGTGGGTCACCCATCATCATTGTGCCAAAGAAGGATGGGATTTGGTGGATGTGTACAGATTACTGGGAGTTGAATAAAATCACGCTCAAGAACATATACCCCTTTCCTAAGATAGGCGATATACTAGATCAGATGAAACAAGCAAAGTATTTCACCAAGTTGGACTTGAAGTCTGGATATCACTAGGTTCGAGTCAAAGAAGAATATACATGGACGACTGCCTTTAAAACTAGTAAAGGTTTGTATGATTGGTTAGTTATGACATTTGGCCTATGTAATGCACCAACTACATTTATGAGATTAATTAATGATGTATTGCACCCTTTTATAGATTCATTTGTTATTTTATATTTGGATGATATACTAGTATATAGTGCTACCTAGGAGGATCATATTTCACATTTGACACAGGTGTTGGAAACATTGAAGAAGCACCAGCTTCTAGAAAATCTCAAGAATTGTGAGTTTACGCAGGAGTCCTTGATGTATTTGGGATATGTGATTTATGTAGAAGAATTGAAGATCGATCCTTCCAAGATGGAGGTGATCATGAAATGGTCAGTGCCTAGTAATGTTACTGAGGTTAGGAGTTTCATTGGGGCAGCACTGTACCTGAGGAAATTCATAGCCTCGTTTTCAGCAGTAGCAGCATCGTTCCATGCCATAACAACAAGTGGCAAGATTTTCTAGTGGGGAAAGGTCAATAGAAGGATTTCGATGAGTTAAAGAAGAGGATTAGTGAAGCACCATTTCTGGAATTACCAAACTTGCAATGATCCTTTGAAGTGGAGACATATGTGAGTGGGTATGTTATGGGAGCTATCTTGATGCAAAGAGGAAGGCCCTTTTGTTACCATTATGAAGTATTTCATGGGGTTGTTCTTAACTACCCTAGCTATGACAAGGAGATTTATGCCATGGTGCAATATATGAAAAAGTGGAAGCACTATCTGATGGGAAAGGAGGGAATAATCCACACATATCACCAGTCATTACAATACTTGCAGGCCCAAAATAAGCTACAACAGACTAGGAATTACAAGTGGATGGGGTTTTTACAAAAGTTTCATTTGGTGGTCAAGTATAAGTAGGGAAACACAAACAAGTTGGCCGATATGCTTTCAAGGCCACCCACATCAAAGATTATAGCATTGGGGAATCTTATGTACATGGAGCCATTCACCCATGATGCATACATAGAAGCATATTCAGAGGATGAGGACTTCAGGGTGGTGAATCAACAGTTGCAGAGTCAGAGTCATGTGCATGATGGCGACATCATCATTGACTACCATCTCTAGGATGGGTTACTCTACAGGCTAGATAAACTATGTGTTCCTAAAGGTGAGCATTTGTAGTTGATACAAGAGCCCTAGTCCAGATGGATGGTTTGTAGAGTTCTACCTGACCTTTCTTGACATACTTGGAAATGACCTGCTCAAGGTCATCGAGGAATGTAGGAAGACTGGTTGTATGCATGGGGCTATTAACTCCACCTTCATTGCCCTCATCCCCAAATCAGACAATCCAACATCCTTCAATGATTTTCGACCCATCTCCCTTTGCAATTGCATATACAAAATCATATCCAAAATAATTTCAAATTGCCTCCGTCCCATCCTATCCAACCACATATCACCCAAACAATTTTCCTTCCTACAGGACCGTCAGATTCATGAAGCCATAGGCACTACCCAGGAAGTTCTGTACTCCATCCAAACTAGGAAGATCAAAGGTATGATCCTCAAAGTTGATCTCTTGAAAGACTTCGATAGGGTAAGTTGGCTTTACCTCATAACTCATTTAGGATTTCCAGTGGGAGTTATTAAATGGATCATGTGCTGCATCACCAATATATCCTTTAGTGTACTAATTAATGGGGCTACATCACCCTTGTTTGGCTCTGAAAGAGGTCTCAGATAGGGGTGTCCACTATCTCCTCTACTCTTTCTCCTAGTCATGGAAGGGCTAAGCAGACTGATCAAGGACATGCACCATAGAGGTAGACTCTCTGGAATCAGAATATCATAGGGTTTTACTATAAATCACCTCCTTTTCATGGATGATGTATTAATGTTTCGAAATGGATGGATAGGTGACCTCACTACCATCCAAAACGCCATCAATCTTTTCAAAACCACTACTGGCATGACCATCAATAACTCTAAGTCCACAATAGTGGTATCAGAATGCTCCCCCCACGAGATACACTTTGCGACATAAAGGTTCCCTTTCACTCTGACCTAGATAGATGGAGGCCTCCAGTACCTGGGTTACAGACTGAAAGTGCTTGGATATAAAATTGCGGACTGGATATGGTTGATCTCCAAGCTTGAGAAAAGACACAAATGATGGTATCATAAACATCTCTCCAGAGTTGAAAGATTGGTGCTTATCAAGCGATACTGGAGGCCACCCCAGTATATTGGATGTCCCTCGCATGGATCCCAAGAGGAATTCTCAAGCAAATACAAAACCTCTGTTGCAGATTCCTGTGGAAAGGTAATCAAACATGAAGGATATTTGCATGGGCAAGATGGGATATTTTGTCTATCCCAAAGAAATGGGGTGGGTGGGGTATAAAAAAACTGGAGGATTTTTCCTCAACACTGCTAGCCAAGCTAGGGTGGCAATTAATCACCACCAATAGTCTCTGGACCAAAATTGCAGTCGCTAAATATATTTCTCCATTAAGGTCACTGGACTTGCTGAGCTTAACAAGTTGGAACAAAATGAGGATCTCAAATATCTGGAAACTGTTCTAAGCTCAATGCCTCTTATTCGGGACTACCTAACTTGGAGAATATCTGATGGGACATCCATCTAAATAGGCCAAAACCCTTGGATAGGATGTGGGAATGCACATCAGCTACCACAGGGCTTACTCCAGAACCTCAACGAGAAAGGTATCACTCACATAGTGCACACTGCAGATCTGTAGAGGTCGACCTTTCTCCACCAAGCTTGGAAGACAGTCCACAGATTGCTCCTTCCTTTACAGTGGCACCAAACTTGGAGTACATATACTGTAGCTCTAAATGAATCCCACATTCGACTAAGAGAAGTGGAAGATGAGATCACACGGGCCATCGTAAAAAATGGTTGGTACTCCCCAAAAGAGGGAATCTACAACTGGCCAATAGACACAAGCCGCAGCACATTGAAACATGGTGGAAGGATATGTGGAAGCTTAAAGCACCCACTTGAATTGGATTACTTATGTGATATATATTAAAAAATAAGGTGCTGACAGGAGATAACTTGAATAGAAGAGGGCTATATGGACCTAACTGGTGCTGCCTATGTAAGGAAAACACTGAAACTTTGGATCACCTCTTCCTCTCCTGTCCTGTTACAATTGAACTTTGGAACTCCATTCTATCACACACTCTCTCACCTACCAATTGGAGGGGTTAGACTACTAAGGAATTTTGGGCAAATTGGTGGTCGTCTGTAACACTACCCAAAGCTAGAAACCTCCCCCTTCTCATTAGTTGGAAAATTGGATAGCCAGGAACTGCTCTATTTTCCAGGACACCACCCCACATTGGCCATCCATCACAGCTAGAATTATAGCCAATTACAGTTCACTTCCTGAGGACATGGCTGCCTCTCCACCCAAGAACATCATCCCCGAGTCCATTGATCACTCATAGCCCTGGGTGCACTTTGATGGATCAACACAAGAAACAAGATGTGGAGGTGGGGTTGTCCTATATATTTCAGATACACATTATTATCATATTCAAATGGGACTTGGAAACGGTACAAACAATTTTGCTGAACTCATCACTATGAAATACCTCATCCAATTTGCAATTGAGAAAGATTGTCATATTCTACAAGTATTTCGTGACTCGAAATTGTATGCAACTGGATTAATAAAGCCACAACATGTCATGCATTCACATTGTGACATATATTGGATGAAGTGCATAGATACATCACATATTTTGACAATTTTTTTTGTCACCATATATACAGGGAACGGAACTCCATCGCTGACAAACTTTCCAAAGAGGCAGCGATCAGGCCATGCAACATCTGGATGATCCAGGAGCAGTGGGGAGGTGAACAGTACCAGTACTACCACTGCCCATATATGGACCAGGTAGATCAAGCTCAACAAGAGCCTGAAATCATTTGATATTCGACTATTTTATTTCTGTTTATATTTACTATGTTTATATATATTCAGTACATGTCCTCAAGAATACTCTCTGCGTAGAGTAAAAAGATTTTGATGTTTATTTTATACAGTACTATTAAATATGGTCTCCCAGCATGGAGAACATATTTTTGGTTCTTAAATTTTGGACTGGAACACAACCACTATATTTTGAAAATTCTCATCACATCTACAACATGTAATTTTCATACTAATGAAAATTACAATTTTTCCAAGGGGAAAAAGGCATTTTCAGCTGATTAGAGAGGCTCACACCTTGAAGGTTGCAGGGCACTTTGGTGTAGGGAAGACCGTGGCTAACTTGTAGAGGTATGTGTATTGACCCAAGATGCAAGAGCGGGTAGCTAGGTTCATAAGAGGATGCATGCTTTGTTGTACCTTCAAGTCTAGCAACAAGAAATAGGATCTGTATCATCCCTTACCTGTACCTACTCATCCTTGGGAAAACATTTCCATGGACTTTGTGGGAGGTTTACTGACAGCCCGGAAGGGACATGGCTACCTCTTCGTGGTAGTTGATAGGTTCAACAAGATGTATGTTATAATGCCTTGTAAAAAGACCATCAATAGACAAGAAGCAACAAATTTGTTCTTTGGATAGGTCTGGGTACACTTTGGGGTACCAAGGAGCATCATTTCAGACAAGGATACAAGATTTCTCAATGCATTTTGGACTACACTATGGGAGAGGATGGACATGAAGTTGAAGAGATATATAACATTCCATCCACAGATAGATGGGCAGATAGAAGTAGTCAACATGACTTTGGTGCAACTTTTGAGGGGTTACAACCATAAGCATCCAAAGAAATGGGATGAAAATATGATATATATACAACATTCTTATAATAGAGAAGTCCACACTTCTACAAGAAAGTCTCCATTCGAGACTTGTCTTGGATATCTCCCACCTTCACCTTTGGATATTGCATATGGACAATAAGGAGGAGTGAGGGAAGATCTTATAGGAGATGCTTTGAGGGCTGAAAAATTTATAGAGAAGATCAGGTAGATCCATCTATAGGTACAGGAAACATTGCAGAAGTCACAAGTGAAGTATAAAGCCAGGAATGATCAGCACAAAATAGAGAAATCATTCAAGGTGGGAGACAGAGTATGGCTACAGTTGAACAAGGAGAGGTTGTAGGGGCCTGGTAGGAAAATCAAGGCTCTAAGGTATGGTCCCTTTGAGATACTGGAAAAGGTGGCTGATAATGCCTTTCAACTCATTTTACCACCATATATGCACATTTACTCAATTTTAAGTGTAGATAATTTGAAACTCTATGAGCCTTCCATGCTAGATCAGGAAGAGGAACATGTCCTACCTTCTATGGAGGATTTGGCACCAGATGCTCAGGAAGAGTTGACAGAAGATACAGTTTTGTAGAAGAGGTCTAGAACTACAAGACAGGGGCAACATGACCTTTGGAAGATTGGGTTGAAAGGACAACTTCTAAGTAAACCTAAATAGTACACCAGAGATAAGGTGGAGGAAACATTTCCTCACCTCATTCAGTAAACGATTTTGGGGACCAAAATCATCCCAAAATTGGGAAGTGTGATCCAAATTGGATCATTATATTTTTTTTCATCCATCTCGATGCATTTGGAGTGGAAAAAGTGGAGGAATCATCTCATGGTATGCTTTTTACCAACGGGATCCAGTTTGGCAAAACAGGGTATGAAACCTTCCAGGATCATTTTTAGGCAACAAACGATGTTTTTTGGGGGTAAAAATTTCATACTCAAGGGAAGAACCTTTTCATGCTATTATACACATAGAAATCTTTCTAATGGTGCAAGAATTGCGCCAATCGGAGTCCGTATGGAAAAGTTATGCCACTCAGAAGTTGACCTTCCTGTTTTCACACCTATAGTTCTGGAGGATGCTGCATCAGTCCCCATTATTAATGCAAAAGGGGATAGCCACATGTTTGTGATTTATACAACTCTAAAAGAGTATATTTTGTAACTCTAGTTGAGAGTTGTTGTAGTCAAACTTAACCATTAGTAGGCTATTGAGCTATGTTATAACTGGGCCACTAGGAGGAAGAGGCATTCCATTATTTCGAGAGAATTTTGTTCCATAGTTGAGAAAATATAGCCAGGAGAGATATGAGGTAGAGCACACAAAAAGGATTTGTGCATTATAATAGCCCACAAGCCACAAACACTACTTTTTTGTATTTTCTACCATATTTCCAGACAGAGAAAGAGAGCGAAGCGACCTCACCTTCCAGCTAGGTTTTCTCCTAAAAGGGTTTCCCAGAGAGAATATCTTGTGTCTTATGTGTGTATAAGATTTTTTTATTTGTTTTCTACTTTTATTCATAATTTATGTTGACATGCATGCACTAATTACAATTAATTTTACAGATCTAGAAATTAAACAAAATTGTAATAGTGTAGAATCTTATATTTTTTAATATAATATTATCAGATCTATTGTGATGAACTATCCAATGGAATATCCATGGCAGTTTACGAACCAATGGTGCAGTAAGAGCCACCTAATTCACTAATAATTCATAAGAATATGTATAAAGAGAAAGAATATTTGAGAAGAAGGAGAACAAATAGAGTTTTGAGAGCCACAATTTGAAGTTAGAGATCAAATCCTTTCACTTTGTGTTTTTAATTTCACATTCCAAATCAATAAAGGATTTCAATATTGTTGAGTATGCTCCCTTCTTGCACTCTCTATGAACTGGAAGATTGGAAAAGAAATCTGAATAAAGTTAGTTTTAAAATTTTGCAATAAAAATTGGATAAGAGATCTAAATTCATACTCAAAAGTATAATTATAGACATTTACAAAGCACGAACAACAAAACTAATGTCTCCAATGGATCTAGCAATGTCAAAAACCCCTGTTTTAACTCTTTTTGCACTTAATTTGGCCAAAAATTGAGTAAAATATCATTGTTTCAAGTTTTTTCCCAATTATGCTATTAATAATCCTACGATTCGAACTAAACCTGGTCTGTGTGCCCCGAACACAGAATCTACATGCAAACCTAGCCTACATTCTTGATCTGCTATCAAATTTCTAGGACATATAAAGTCTCCATTAAGCCCCAGTTTTGAATATTATGGTCACGTGGCACCATACGACCATGTTGGGTGCCTAAGATCCTGGGTTGAGGGCCGACAGATTTCTAGCCCCATTCCTCTGTCGTGCCCATGGACATATGGCACCATGTGCCTTAGGGCTAGCCCCCTTTCATTTTTGTACTGGAACCTTATGTTTTTTTTGGCACGGGACCATGGTCGTGGGCTGGGCTATGGCCTAGCCCTTGGCCTCTGCCTATGGTTCCGTGGTGCTGGAGGGCGAGGGGCTAGGTCTTAGCTTGACCCCTTTTCCCAAATGTGCCCCTATTAAAATTTAAATACATATTTGGAACGTTTTATTAACAAGAAACATGTGTGGGCGGATTGGTGAAGGCACTTTCTTGGTAGGTGGGAGGTCATGGTTTCGACTACCATGGAAATCAGTTCAAACCTAAACAAATTTTTGTCCACCATGAGGAGGCAACCATTGGTTGGTCCACATGGCACTCCCTCGTTGGGCCACCACACAAAACTGTAGCTAATAAAAAATAGCCTCATGTCAACCAATTAAACAATTTCCAGTGTCAACCACTCATTGGCCAATGAAGGTCCAGTCAACTTGCCAAGTCATGACCCAGTCAGCGTATGAACTGCTGACTGGGCATTCCTGCAACCTAAAATTCATTTTTCTTAGTTGTTTCCTAAAATGAACAGAATGTGATTCTGGAATCATACGAAGTCAGATTTCAGTGAAATGAGTTGCATTGGATTCAAGACGACAAGATCTACGCTTTAGAGTTGGTTTCAAGCTAATCGAAACATTTTTAATTTTGAGAATTTTTTTGATCCACGAGATCATGGACAAGGGTGGAGCGTTAGAGAAAAAGAACAAACATTGTTACATACTAAGACTTTCACAAAATCCTTCAAATTTTAAAAATCCAACTATGATAATTGACAAACCAACACCCGAGTTTAATTTCAAGTTGTAAAGTGGCAAGGCAATGCAATGATCCAGATTTTTGGTAGCTACAGAATCGACATAATTCATTAGCTTATGAAAATTTGGTTTATGGTCTATTGATAAAGAATTAATTGTATGGAGAAGAGGTCTCAAGCTCAAAATTTGTTAGAAACACAATGAATAAGTCACCAACAAAACACTAACAGGTGATCCATCGTACTTCTTTCCAATTAGGTAAAAGTGCATTTAATTTTTGGTCCTTGAATTTGTTTTACTAGTACTATTTCTGATTTTTTTGTATATATCAGATGAAGAGAGACTAATCATCTCTCTCTCGATAGTATTACATTTCATTGCACAAATTTCTAAGTTTTTGCAAATTCCAGGACGATAAAGAAGATCACTATATGCATGAGTACCTTTTAAAGACCAAGTTTCTTTCAAAAGAGAATGTTCATTCCATGTTAAAAAAGATCCATTACACCATTGCTACTAAATAGATACCAACTTTATGTTAGAAAATTATATATTAAGGAGCAATGGAACACATAAAATATTGCAAAAATATAAACACAAAAAACGCATAAAATAAGAGAGACACAAATATATGTGGTTCACCCAATTTGGGCTACATCCATGGAGAAACAGCCAGTCCTTCTTTTATTATATTATCCAGCAAACTGAAGAGATACAACCTACAGCAGATCTGTTGTAACTCCCTCTTCGCTCTCAATCTCCTCTCTTTTCCTCACTCGGAATACAAATATACATAGACGCAATACAATTCCCTCATATACAGTGAGGGGTTGCCTTCTAGGGCAAAAAACCCTAAACTAAACAGAACTTCTACCGTCAGATCATCCGCCTAATGAACGGCCCATATTGACTAGAAATTACTAGACTTTTACAAGGCAATTTTACATCTGTTTTTAGCTTCGGGGGCACTGCCCCCACACCCCCGCCAGGGGACCACTGGCCCCCAGACCCCCTAGTTGGGGGGGGGGATTGGCCCCCCAAACCACCGCGGGGGGGACAAGTCCCCCCCGCACCCCCCCCTCATGGAGGGGTGTACAGTCTTCCTGGGGTATACATCCGGCTGAGACCTTTGAATACAGAAGATAATCAGGCTCCACACCCAACAATCTCCCACTTGGAGACTGATTATAGCAACTTCACTGCTGTGTCATTTGCTAGACAATGACTCCACTTTGGACCTGGTTGTTTCTCATCTTCTTTCATACTTGAAGACCAATTAAAACTGACTAGATTCACAGTTTCTCTTTGGTTACAACCTTTGTTAGCATATATGCAGGATTCTGGCTAGTGTGTATCTTTTCCAGCTTCAATTGTCCATCTTCCAATGCTAACTATATGAAATGGTACTTGAGCTATATATGTTTAGTCTTGGAATGAAATGAAGAGTTCTTTGCAAGATGTATGGCACTCTGGCTGTCACTATATAACCTGCCCAACTCCTGCTTCTTACCTAATTCATCCATAAACCTTTGTAACCAAATCATTTCTTTACTAGCCTATGTAGCAGCAACATACTCTACTTCTATTGTTGAAAGTGCAACAACACTTTGGATTTTTGAAACCCAACTGACAGCGGTTCCACCTATAGTAAATACATATCCTATAGTGCTCCTCCTGTTATCTCTGTCACCTGCCATATCTGCATCAAAATATCCCTGTAGAGCAATGTTTGAACCAGCAAAGCATAATGCTTGATTTGTGGTACCTCTCAAATTCCTGAGAATCCACTTCACCACCATCCAATGTTCTTTTCCTAGATTGTTCATGTACCTGCTTACAACTCCCACTGCATGTGCAATATCAGGCCTTGTGCAGACCATTGCATACATTAAGCTTCCAACTGCTGATGCATATGGAACTTTATACATATGAGTCATTTCTTCCTGAGTCTTGGGACACTCCTCCTTACTTAATTTGAAATTTTTAGCCAAAGGTATACCAACTGGTTTTGCATTCTGCATATTAAACATTTCTAACACCTTTTCTATGTACTCACTTTGAGACAATGTTAATTTGCAATTCTTCCTGTCTCTAGTTATTCTCATACCAAGGATTTGTTTTGTAGTACCCAAATCCTTCATTGCAAATGAGTTTGCCAATTTTATTTTGAGCACATTTATCTCCTGCATGTTAGAACCTGTGACAAGCATGTCATCTACATACAATAACAATATAATATAGCTGCCATCATTTTTCCTTTTGAGATAAACACAATGATTAGAGTGACATCTAGTATAACCTTGTTCAGACATAAATCTGTCAAATTTTAGATACCACTACCTTGGAGCCTGTTTTAAGCCATACAAGCTCTTCTTCAACCTACACACTAGTTTCTCCTTACCTTTTACCTCATATCCTTGTGGTTGCTGCATATATATCTCTTCCTCCAAATTCCCATGGAGAAAGGTTGTCTTTACATCTAACTGCTCAAGATGCAAATCTTCAGCTGCTACTAGACTTAGAATAGTTTTGATTGAAGTCATTTTCACAACAGGAGAAAATATCTCATCAAAGTCTATACCCTTTTTCTGTGCAAACCCTTTCACCACAAGTCTAGCTTTACACCTTTTTCTACCTCCATCTTCCTCTTTCAACTTGTAAACCCATTTATTCTGCAATGTTTTTTTACTTGCAGGCAACCTGACTAAGTCCCAAGTTTGGTTATGTGCTAAGAAGTCCATCTCTTCTTTCATGGCTTGCTCCCACTTCTTCCTAGTTTCTACCTGCATAGCTTCTTCATAACATTCTGGTTCACTAGAATCAATCGACAATACATAATATAATGAAGGAGAGTATCGTTCAGGGGGTCTACTTATCCTAGTAGATCTTCTAACACCACTTTTAGGTTTTTGAAGTGCTTGTTGCTGTTGTGGTTGTTGTTCTGGCTGTTGATCATTATGATTTTCAGGCACCATCACTTTTCCTATGATATCGTCAAGCACTGTGTATTCTCTATTTTCTTTTTCCTATTTATTTTCCCGCAACTGATTCTTATACAAGTGCTTTTCATTGAATATTACATCTCTGCAACACATCACCCGTTACATTCGCTTCATGATTAGTTTCTTGTTGTGCGTCTCCTTCTTTTCCCTTTTGAGACTTGCAGTCTTTCTTCAGGTGTCCTTTCTTCCCACATTTCCAGCACACTATCCCCGATTTGGACTTGGATATGCCTTTTCTTGACTTATTGCGATATCCTAGGCTCTTTCCTCTTTCCATTTTTCTTTCCCTAGTCTCTTCAATCAAAGCATTACCTGATGTCTCACCGGAAATTTTCCGTCACATTTCCTCGCTAAGGATTGCACTGACAACATCATCAAACTTTAAAGTACTAGATCTAGAGACAGAGTTACTAATGGCCATAACTAAACCATTCCAACTTTCTAGCAATGAGCACAGAAATAATAGAGCCCTAACTTCATCATAAAAATTTACCCCTACAGAACTTAACTGAGTTGTAACTGTATTAAAATCATTTAAATGGTCTGCAACAGATCCACCTTCTGACATCTTATATTAAATAAACGCTTTATAAAAAATACCTTATTTGAGGCCGAGGGTTTTTCATATAGTTTGGCCAATACCGACATTAAACCCTCTGTTGTCGTTTCCTTTGAAATATTAAACGCTACCGACGCTGCCAGGCACAGCCGTATTGTTCCAAGTGCCTTTCTGTCGATAATATCCCATTCTGTGTCTGTCATACTCGTCAGCTTCTTTGTCTTTCCACTCAATGGTAGGTACAGATCTCTCTGATATAGATAATCTTCCATCTACATCTTCCATAGCTGGTAGTTTTGGCCATTGAATTTTTCGACCCTAAACCTACCATCTTCCGCCAAATAGACCTTCGGCTCTGATACCAGTTGTTAGAAAATTATATATTATGGAGCAATGAAACACATAAAATATTGCAGAAAAATAAACACAGAAAGCACATAAAATAAGAGAGACACAGATATACATGGTTCACCCAATTTGGGCTACATCCACGAAGAAACAACCAGTCCTTATTTTATTATATTATCCAGCAAACTGAAGAGATACAACCTACAACAGATCTACTGTAACTCCCTCTTCGCTCTCAATCTCCTCTATGTTTCTCACTCAGAATACATATATACATAGACGGAATACAATTCCTTCATATATAGTGATGGGTTGTCTTCTAGGGTGAAAAACCCTAAACTAAACATAACTTCTACCGTCGGATCATCCGCTTAATGAACGACCCAGATTGACTAGAAATTACTAGACTTTTACAAGGCAATTTTACGTCTGTTCTTAGCTTCGGGGGAACTGCCCCCGCACCTCCGTTGGGGGACCGCTGGCTCCTGGACCCCCCAGCTAGGGGGGATTGGCTCCCCAAACCCCCGCGGGGCGGACAAGTCCCCCCTGCACCCCCCGCGTGAAGGGGAGTACAGTCTTCCTGGGGTATACATCCGACTGAGATCTTTGAATACAGAAGATAATCAGGCTCCACACCCAACACTTTACCATTGATACTCATTCTAAGTCTACATTTGATCAATAACTATCCATCTCCCTACCACCAAAAATTCCTTTCCCTTTGCACTTGTCATACTTTCCTGCTTCATTTTCACTCACCCTTAACCCAAAATTAAAGTCATTCAACTCCCTTACAAAGCTGAGTCACCCCATTTTCAATTTCCTTTCTATCAAATAAACCTTTCTTCAGTGAAAATTTTCCATCTATAGTCCTTCAGATTATTATTTTATAATCGCGTTAGATGATGGAAGACTCACTGAGGCCTCCCTTCTAACAAGTTTTGATCAATAGACTTCGATACATCATCTGGGATCAAGACTAGAGATATTTCAATTACCTTGAGGCTTGGATGCCTTAATAGCAATTTCTATCACCAATAGAGAGTGGGAATACATCAAAGTCCCCTGTTTGTTGGATCTTCTAGGTGACTCGACTACGACACATCTATTCATACCTAGTAAGATGTACTTAGGAATTTTGACTCTCATTGACATCAATGGTGAGTAGTCTCGTATTTGTTAATGGCATTCATTAATGGCCAATAATCCAACAATTTTTTTTCTATGTTCAACCTCTCCACATCTATTCACATAGATAATAATTATGCCACTAAGTGGGAACGAATGAAGACTACATGATTTCAACAGTTTGCAGTAGGACTTAATTCAAAATTCAGCAACCATAGTAATAAATATTCCAACCTCATCCTCAATTCATAAAACCAAGAGAAAGAAGAAGCAAATCATATTCTTTTACTTCACATTCCATGATCTAGCAACAGTAACCACATTCTTCTATATACATAACTTGTCCACTTTTCAGGTAATTGAAAGTATGTTGTTTTCTAATCTTTAATCGTGTAATTCCTTAAATGCTAAAATTGCGATTTTGGAAAATCCATCACCACATTCATATTCCCTTTCTCATTTTCCAAAAACTAAAAACACCTTTAGTTGGGGGGAACGGATATCAATTCATATTTACATTTCATGTCACAGTTCATTTCATCCTAACCAACATACTTTTCCCAATCAACTATTTTTTCATTTTGATTCCAAAAGTTTATATGTTTTGCAATGATCAATTGATTACCACATTAAATGGATAACAACCACTATGAGCGCTTAAAAAGTAATTTTCAATGTTTTCAAGTATTTTGAAGCAACAAAAATAAGAAAAGTATTGTAACACAAGAACCAATACACATAATATTTTGGTTATCACACAAGAACCGACCATAAAAAATATGTTGCAATCAAATATATTTCAAAGTACACTTTGCAAAAGGAATAAATTGTCAAATAGAAAGGAAAAATGAGCTCTGCAACCCTAATGGTCAGGCGGCCATGAGTTAGGTGGAGCTAGGAAGAACCACAAACTGTAGCAAGAGACAGACCCAGAAACCAAGAACCCGAAGAAAATGACAGAGGGGGAGAGGAGGGGAGAGATCCCCTCCTATCGAGATGCGGTGCCAGGGGAAGGCCATAACACCAATAACCAGGCAGGAGAAACAAGAAAACCAGGACTTGTCCTTGGAGCATGATGGCAGTCAGACAGCAGAGGCAAACGTTTACCATGTGCGACAAAGAAACCAAGATTCATAATATCGATGAACAAACTGGAGCGTACATAAGCTATATGAAAGACCATGCGCTCATATGCAAGTTCATTGGAGTATGGCCAACGGAAAAGGATCTCACCAAATGGATCCAGCAAAAATGGAAACCCTGAGGCCACATCGAGCTAAAGTTTGGAGTAAGAGGCTTCTTCAGGGTAATATTCTCGAACCTGCAAGATAAATAAAAAAAAATTGAGAATGGCCCTACTTTCATTATAATGTTGGATTGTTCATGAGATACTGGGAAGACAGTTATAACCCAGACAAGGAAAAATTCTTGGTAGCCCTGGTATGGGTTAGGTTATTTGGCCTTCCAATGGACTTCTGGGACCTAGAGATCCTAGAGGGCATAGAAAACATGATAGGTAGTTTTGTCAAAATAGCAGAAACGACAAAAAAAGGAAGATACACCTCATACGCTAGAATTTGTGTTTACATGAATATAGCTGATCCAATTCCAGACACAGTGGAGCTAGAGTATCACGAAGAGGTCTGGCAGCAAACCCTCGACTATGAACATATTCCATTTAGATGTAGAAGATGTCATGGGTATCGACATCTGTTTAAGGAATGCCCACTCAATATAGAAGAATAGGAGCGCAGGAACAAATAGCAGAGGGAAAACCAAGAAGACAAGGAAGGGTTTCAAGAAGTAAAAAGAAAAAGAAGACAAACAAGAGAGAGTACCAATGAAAGAAAGAAAGAACAACAAGCCCAGCCAAGAAATATAAATAACTTTGAAGTCCTACAATAAGAAGAAGATAACAACGAGACCCAAACAATGGACTATCAGGGCATAAAAGGAAAGGAAAGAAACACAAGCCAAGGGAAACCAAAACCCAAGCAGAAAGCACAAAGCGAACTGATAGAGAAGGAGGAAAAGGAAGAGAGGGAGAAGATGGATAACATTATAATGGAAATTGACACAAGCAAAGGAGAAGAAACAAGTTCAGAAGAAGAGGTGTTGAGGAAACTACTAAATGAGTGGAGACACTTGGACAAAAGATTCATTCTAGAAGAGCAAAAAATACTATATAGAGAAACATTTCAACAGTACCAAGCGAAACAGGGACAATGGAAAATGGAAATGGTAGAACAACTAGGCCTTCAACAGGACAACACTCAAGACCAACAAAGCAAAGCAAAAGGTGGAAAGAAAAGAGGTCGAAGAAACCTACAGGAATTGATACAGATCATGGGAGAAATGTTAGTAAACACAGGGAGGGTAGTATCACTATCGACGTATTCCACCAAACCAGCCAAGCACCCCAATGATAATTACATCTTAGAATATAAGAGGCCTTAATAGTAAAGGAAAACATAGACACTTTGCAGAAAGGCTAAGAAAAAAAAAGCCTTAACTAATGTTGATACAGGAAACAAAAATTTTAGGAAGCAAAATGGAGGAAATCTTAGAAAAAAAAAAAACAAAATACGAATGCATGTCCATAGATACGAAAGGCAGTGTGGGAGGCATAGCAATACTATGGAACCCTGCAGAAATTACTGTAGATTACTGGATAGGCATGAAAAGAATACTCACGGGACGATTCCGGCTAATCAAAAATAGAGAATGGTTTCTAGTCTCTGCAGTATAGGGCCTTCATACCCCAGTGGAAAGAGGAAGCTTCCTCCTCGAACTACAATAGCTTGGAAAACTCCACGAGGAGAAAATGTGGATGATAGCAAGGGACTTTAACTTTACAACATCAATAGAGGAGAAGAAAGGAGGTCTGCAAAGAGAAGAGACAGTGATGGAGAGGTTCAGGGATCTTCAAGCAAAACTAAAACTGGTATATATTCCAACGATAAATGAAAAATATGCATGGAACAATTGAAGGGGAGGGAGCAGATAAATAGCATCCAAGTTAGACAGATTCCTAGCAATAGAACACTTCATTAGAAAAGATATTTTCTATGAAGAAACAATCCTCTTGTGTTTAGGGTCGGACCATTGGCCCATTAAACTAGAAATAGCTATGAATCATCAGAACCAGAATAAACCCTTTAGGTTTGAGGCACTCTATCTAAGAGAACCCACCTTCATCGATAAAATGAAGTATTGGTGGAAGGAGACTGAGACTACGATGGAAGGAAAAAACCAAATTCACACCCTCCAACTCATATTAAAAGACTTAAAAGGAAGGATAAAGAAATGAAACAGAGAAGAATTTGGAAACATCCATAAAGAACAAGAAACACTCTAGATAAAGATGAAACAAATACAACAGAAAATCATAGAGGAAGGAAGAAGTGAAGAGCTGGCAGAAGAGGAAGGACTGGTTCTAAATAATCTGGAAGAAAGGAGAAAACAAGAGGAAATCCTTTGGAAAAAAAAATCAAGAATCCAATGCCTAAAAGGAGAAAGAAACAAATTCTTCCATAAAGCAATGGTACAGCATAGACAACAAAACAAAATCTTCTCCCTAAAGGACCAATAAAGCAACAGGCTAACTCAGAAAGTTGAAATGGAGAATCTGCTGGTACAACATTTTAAAGGGCTCCTGACAGAACCAAATATCAGAAGGGAGGACAACATCTGCAAAATTAGTCAACATATCCCCAAACTTGTAACTAGAGATCAGAAGCTGGCTCTCCTAAGAGTGATAACGAAAGAGGAGGTGGAGGAGGTAATAAAAAATATGGCAAAGAATAAAGCACCTGGGTCTGATGGATTCACTTCAGAATTCTTCCAAGCTACGTGGAACTTCATGAGCCAACACATAGCGAATGTAGTAGAAGAATCTAGATGCACCAAAAGAATGTGTTTGGGCCTGAATGCCACATTCCTAGCCCTGATACCAAATACGAAGCACTCAGAAGAACCACATGGATTTTTACCTGTAGTGCTCTGCAATGTTATATTCAAAATCTTAGCTACAATAATGGTGAACCGACTGAAACCAATACTTCCTGGGTTGATAGCCCAGGAGAAGATAGGGTTTGTCAAAGGCAGATGAATAACAGATGGCACAGTGGTAGCGAAAGAAGCAACACATTCATTGAAAAATTCAAAAACAAAAGGGATGCTGATAAAATTAGACTTAGCGAAATCTTATGACAGTCTAAATTGGGGATACCTCCAAAAAATAATAAAAGCATTCGGCTTCGATGACAGATGGATAAGTTGGGTAATGTCAATGATAACCACATTAGTTCTATCAAAACTACTAAATGGATCACCTACAGAAGCTTTCAATCTGTCCAGAGGGCTCAGGCAAAGCGACTCGCTATCTTCGTTCCTATTTATCCTCACAGCCGAAGGACTAGGAAGAATAATAAAAGCTAAAGTATCCAGCGAACAACTTAAGGGCCTAAGACTTTGGGGAAATGATCTCCCTCTAACCCACCATCAATTTGTTGATGACGTCGTGCTATACATATAGGCAACGCTCAAAGAAGCAAAAAAGATAATGGAAATTCTCACAGAATTCACAAGTGCCTCTGGGACAGAGATAAGTAAAGATAAATCGGATATTTATTTCTTCAATACCCCTACATCCTCCCAAGCATTCCTGGCTAGAACCATGGGATTTAGAATTGGGAATTTCCCTACAAAGCATCTAGGTATCCAGTTAAATGACCAGCAAAAGAGAGTGGTGAATTGGAGTACCCTAATGGGAAAGATTTAATGGAGAATGCAAAATTGGACCTTCAAGGCGCTGGATACCTCGAGCTGTATAATTCTACTAAAATCAGTGCTTCAAGCCATCCTGATATACTAACTTACTAGTCAAGCTACCCCTAAAACAATCTGCCAGAAAATGGTAGACATGTTTAAAAAATTCTTATGGCAAGGGCCTAGCATGACAAAGAAATGGGCGCTCCTATCCTAGCGCTGGCTGAGAAAATCCCTAAAAGGAGGACTTGGTATTTGAGATCCTTACATCCTGAATCAGGTAATGGGGGAAAAATTGTGGTGGAGATGGACACGAGGGGAAGACCTGTGGAAAAAACTATGGGAGAGAAAATATGAAATGCCTAGGTCCCTAAAAGGAAAGTTGAGAACTCAAAATGAGAAGAAAGGCTCTGCAATATGGAATCTGGCTAGTGCCAACAGGGATCTGATCAGAGAACACAACTTCTAGGAAGTCAGAGGAGGGGATAAAGCCAACTTATGGGAAGAAGCATGGCAACAGAGAGAAAGACTCAACAACCAGCTGCAGCTCAAAGAGATCCACCAATTCACCAGCTTATATGAGGGTGACACATTATGAAATGTTGGGTTGTGTTATATTCTTTCCACGTAGTTAACAGTGGGTTTGAAGGGCACCCGTAACCCCACTTTATGGGGTCCGTGGTAGCGCCTCAGAAAATTTTGGTTTTGGACCCTATGTTAGGTGGGGCGGACCCACTTATGGTTTTGTGCATGATTTTCACACATGTTTTTTGGACACAATGGTTTTCGGTCCATGGCATTGGACGCAATTGTTTTCAGTCCATGGTATTGGATGCTTCGGCATGTATAAATATGTATTATAACATTGAAAGGAACATAATGAAAAATCAAGCTGGTAGTCCCGGTTTTTGGATCCAGAGGAAAATCTCTGTGTATATGTGTTTTATGTGTTATTATCTCACACTATTTATTTTCGGTGTTTTAGAATTCGTATGCTGGTAATTTCTGTCCAGGGTTAAAACCTACATTTGGTATCAGAGCTATTTTGGATTCAAGGGGACGACTTTGTTGCTGAGGGGTTTCGCTCGGGCCTGTGGTAGACCCTATTCAGTGGGAGATCTGCGAGATCAATTCTGGTGGTGAAAGAAGATGGCGAGAAGTGGAAAGATAGAGATCGAGAAATTTAATGGTCAGAGTTTTGAGTTGTGGAAACTCAAGATGGAGGATCTGTTGGTGGATAAAGACCAGTGGATCGTAGTAGATCTGGGTACTAAACCAACGGGAGTGTCCAATGAAGAATGGAAGAAGTTGGATTGGAAGGCAAAGAGCACAATACGATTGTGTGTCTCAGATTCAGTATTGCTGAATGTATCAGGGGAAGCTACAGTGAAGGCTTTGTGGGACAAGTAAGGGACTTTGTACCAATCTAAGTCTCTGGTGAATAAATTGTTCCTGCGGAAAAAGCTGTATAACCTGAGGATGAAAGATGGAGACTCGGTGACAGATCATCTGAATGCATTTAATACTGTGGTAAGTTAGTTAGCATCTGTTGATATTAAAATTTCAGATGAAGATAAGTGCATCAGTTTGTTGTGTTCTCTACCAGATTCGTGGGATAGTCTGGTTATTGCAATAGGTAGCAATGCAACTATCCTGCATTTTGATGAAATAGTCTCATCCTTGCTGATGGAGGAGATGAGACGCAAAAATATGGAGAGCCAAAATGGTGATGCCTTGTTTGTACGAGGGCGGACCCAGAACAGAAAAAAAAAAATAAGTCATCGAGTGGGAGATCTAAATCTCCAGGAAAACCTGTAAAGGTGGTGTGCTGGAAATATGGAAAGGAAGGGCACTACAAAAGGGACTGTAAATCTAAAGCTCCTGACAAAGGAAAGGGATCTGATGAGGCTACTTCTGCAGAGGCGAAAACCACCTCAGATGAAGGTGGGGATGTGTACTTGGCTTCTTCAAGTACACATGTAGATCATGAGGCATGGTTGATTGACTTAGGTGCATCCTTTCACTTCACTCCCCATAGAGAGTGGTTCTGTGAGTATGAGAAATATGATGATGGTGACGTCTTCTTGGGAGATGACAGGAAGGCTAGAATCGTTGGTCACGGAAAAGTAAAGTTGAAGTTGCAAGGAGGAAGGGTTAGAATGCTTCCAGGTGTTCTACATATTCCTGCATTAGCCAGAACTCTGATTTCTGTTAACAAGATGGATGATGCAGGTTTAAAAACAGTGTTCGAGAAGGATACTTGCAAGATGGTTCAGGGAGCACTGGTATTAATGTGGGGAGTTCGGATTGGAACCCTGTACAAGCTGCAAGGTAGCACTGTTATTGATGGGTGCAATAGTTCTCTGGTTCTTGAAAGTGGAGTAGAAAATCTAGTGGTCTCTGGAGAGAATACCATGCTGTGGCATCAAAGGCTTGGACATATTGGAGAGAAGGGCCTTCGAATACTTCATGGTAAAGGTATGGTAGGAGGTATGAGTAATAGCTCTCTGGATTTTGATTTTTGTGAAAATTGTGTATATGGGAAGTAGAATCGGGTGAGTTTCCCCTCTGGTAGTAAGAGGGTGAAACAGATATTAGAGCTTATGCATAGTGATGTGTTTGGACCTGTGAAGGTTCCATCACTGGGTAAGTCTATGTACTACGTATCATTTATAGATTACTTCTCGAGGAATACATGGATATATTTCCTTAAGAAGAAATCTTAAGTCTTTGATAGGTTTAAAGAATTTAAGGCTCTCGTGGAAAATCAGACAGAGACTAAGATAAAGGTGCTGAGGACAGATAATGGTGGAGAGTTTTGCGGCAAGGAATTTGAAGAATTCTGTAAGAAGTGTGGTATATCACCTCAGCAAAATGGAGTTGCAGAAAGAATGAACAAGACGTTGATGGAAAGGCAAGAAGCATGCTCAGTGGTGCCGGTTTAGGACAGGAATTTTGGGCAGGGGCGGTAGATACTGCATGTTACCTGGTCAACAGGTCACCTTCATCAGCATTGGAGGATAATACTCCACAAGAGGTATGGACTGGTAAGAAACCCTCTCTTTCACATCTGAGGGTATTTGGATGTGATGCATATGTACATGTTCCAAAGGAGAAACGAACCAAGTTGGATAGTAAATCTGAAAAGTGCATCTTTATTGGGTATAAGGATGGTTTAAAGGGTTATAAGCTTTGGAACCTAGTCACACAGAAGGTTGCATACAGCTGAGATGTTGTGTTCAAAGAGGTGAAGGATGTTATTAAACATGAAGTCCAACGAAAGGAACCCGAGAAGATAGAGTTTGAGCTAAAGGAGGAAGAATTTGACTCTACAGCAGAGGAGGAATCAGAAGATGAAGAGCCACAAACTCCGGCTGTGAGAAGATCAGCTCGAGAAAGAAGGCAGCCTGAAAGGTATAGTCCATCTACTTTGTGTTCAAATTTTGCTTTATCTATTACTGACGATGATCCCAAACTGTGAAGGAAGCAGTAGATTCAGAGGATAGAAAACTTTGGAAAGAGGCCATGGTTGATGAAATGGCATCTTTGCACAAAAATGAGGCTTGGGATCTGGTGGATTTGCCAGCTGGAAGGAAACCCATTGGCAGCAAATGGGTGTTCAAAAAGAAGACAAATTCAGAAGGAAAAGTGGAGAAATACAAAGCTCGGTTGGTAGCAAAAGGTTATTCCCAGGAGCCGGGAATTGCTTTTAGTGATATTTTTTCTCCTATTGCCAAGGTAACTTCTATTAGATTACTTTTATCTGTTGTTGCTGCTTTTGATTTTGAGGTAGAACATATGGATGTGAAGATAGCATTTCTTCATGGGGATCTGGAAGAGGAAATCTACATGAAGCGACCTGAAGGCTTTGCAGCAAAGGGTAAGAAAGCAAGTTAAAGAAATGGGTTATAGAAAGAACTTTTATGCAAGTTAAAGAAGTCTCTTAAAATAGTCACCAAGTATGTGGTATCAGAAATTTGATACATTCATATGGGGACTTGGCTTCAGTAGAAGCAAAGCAAACCACTGTGTGTATTTTAAATTAATTGGTGACTGTGTTATTTATCTGGTCTTGTATGTGGATGATATGTTGCTGGTTGGAAATGACAAAGAAATTATCCAAGATTTGAAGACCCAATTGTCCTCCAAATTCGACATGAAAGATCTTGGTGTTTCAAACTATATTTTGGGCATGGAAATTAAAAGAGATTGGGCAAAGAGGAAGATCTATTTAAACCAGAGGAAGTATGTCGAGACAATACCGCAGAGGTTTAATATGCAGGATAGTAAACCAGTGAAGGTTCCTATTCCTGTAGATGCGAGGTTATCTTCTAAACAATGTCCCAAGACATAAGAAGAGGAAGAGGACATGTCCTGTGTTCCATATGCAAGTGCAGTTGGTATCCTGATGTATGCAATGGTCTATACTAGAAGAGACATTGCACATGCAGTGGGAGTATTGAGCAGGTCTATGTCAAAACTAGGAAAGGAGCATTGGACAACAGTGAAGCGGGTTTTCAAGTATTTGCATGGCACTAGTGATTATGGTCTGTGCTACCAAGGAAGACCAGGATTGGACAGAGTGTTAGATATTCATGGCTTTGTTGATGTAGACTGGGCTAGAAATCTAGATTAGAGAAGATCTACAAGTGGGTATGTGTTTAACCTATTTGGAGGTGCAGTCAATTGGATGAGTAAGAAACAATCTGTAGTGGCACTATCAACTACAGAGGCAGAATACATGGCAGCCACTCATGCAAGAAGGGAAGCAGTTTGGTTGCAGAGATTTTGTTCAAGTGTGGGATTAGTACATGAAGCTATAAGGATAGACTATGACAGCCAAAGTGCAATTTTCTTGGCAAAGAACCCTGCATATCATTTAAAGACAAAGCACATTGATGTTCAGTATCACTTTGTGAGGGATATGATACAAGACAAAAAGGTGTTGCTAGTAAAGGTAAACACTTTGAAGAATACTGCAGATGCATTGACAAAATATGTGAGCTCTGAGAAGTTCTCTTGGTGTAGAGAGACAATGGGCATTTCAGAACTGGGAAAATGACTAAGCTCTCTTGTGGCCCCCTGTGAAAAGAAAACAACAAGTGGGAGAATGTTGGGTTCTGTTATATTCTTTCCACGTAGTTAACAGGGGTTTTGAAGGGCACCCGTAACCCCACTTTATGGGGTCCGGGGCAGCGCCCCGAAATATTTTGGTTTTGGACCCTATGTTAGGTTGGGAAGACCCACCTATGGTTTTTGCATGATTTTCGCACATGTTTTTTGGACGCGATGGTTTTCAATCCATGGTATTGGACACGATGGTTTTCAGTCCATGGTATTGGATGCTTCGGAATGTATAAATATGTATTATAACATTGAAAGAAACATAATGAAATATCAAGCTGGTAGTCCCGGTTTTGGGATCCAGGGGAAAATCTCTGTGTATATGTGTGTTATGTGTTATGATATCGCATTGTTTATTTTCTATGTTTTAGAATTCGTATGAAGGTAATTTCTATATATGGTTAAAACCTACATGAAATTACTAGTGCTTGGAACCAAAAGGATACTGGAGAAAGTGGAAACAACAAGAAAACTGGCCAGAAGGGCCAGCAAGACCCTAATGGAAAATCTATGAAAAGGAAATGGAAACAAGGAAAATAGCGATAAAAGAAGGGTCAGACACTCTAAGATGGGGCCATAGAATCAAAGGCATGTTTACAATAGGAGAAGGCTTCCAAATAAAAGTAGGACACAATAGACATTCAGAATAAAAAAAAATGGGAAAGCTTATGGAGAAAAAAACATGGCCGAAGGTAGCATTCTTTCCTTGGATCCTGAGCCATGGGAGAGCACTAACATGGGGCCAACTAAGAAAAAGAGGAATGCAAGACCCATCAAGATGTGCGCTCTACAAAGAACAGGAAGAGACTATAGAGCACCTAACCAACGCCTGTAAATTTAGCGTAAACCTGTGGAAACAACATAAGCAAATATTTCAAATTAGCGACAGAAATATAAATAGCGTGCAAACAATGATAGAGAACTAGAGGAGAAAACATTACTAGAACACAGGGCATGGAGACTCTCGCTAGGCTTTGTTCTGGTGATTATATGGAAAGAGTGAAACAGACTGATATTCAAGGAGGAAGGTAGAGAAAGAACAAAGATATGGAACCAAATTATCCAAAATATCAGAGAGACCACTCTAACTGAGAGTTGGTTTGAGGAGGATTGGAAAACTAACCCAACAAAAACAAAAATAATGACATGCTTGAACCTAAAGCCAAGCATGACGCACAAGCCAACTAGGAAACATCAAAGAAATGAGGCAGAGGAGGTCAACCACTTCAGAAGACCCCAGAAGGGGTTCATCAAGTTAAACTTCGACGGGACTGCGAAAGGGAACCCCGACGAGGCAGGCACTGGCGGAGTTTTCAGAGATGACAAGGGAAGGACCCTTAGAATCTATGCGATGGACTGTGGTAATGCTACAAACAATGAAGCAGAGCTTCTTGCACTAAAAAAGGGGTTGGAAATCGTAATAAGAGAGAAATACCAAAAGCTATAGGTTGAAGGAGACTCAAAAATGGTAATTGATATAGTCAAACAACTACAGTAAGGATCCCAATCAGAGGAGATCAATAGATCTAGAAAACCGGTTGGCTGGTGTAGGAGATTGGCAAACTCACAAGATAGATAGACTACATCCTTCCCACCAATGTGAGAAGGAAAGGAAACTCACCAGCAGACAACCTGGAAAATTGGGGGAGCAGTCATGGAGGAAGAACTCTGGATGCAAACGAGGAAGAGCTATCACATATGGAGGAGATGGAAAACTTAGTAAAAATCCTAGAACAAGAAAAAGAAGGAGAGGGGAACCCCCGATTGGGGGACAACATAGGAAATCTAGAGGGACTGGGGAGATGTGACTGGGAAGGGAGAGGAAGAGGACAAGTGGGGGAACAAACAGACGAGGGAAATGAAGTGAGTAGACAGGTAAGATGGCAAGTGACGGAGCAGGGCAGAGAAGGTACAACTCCTGAGAGAATGAGGGTGGTGATGAATGAGAATGACAGTGAAGAGGGCAGGGTAGTGAGCAGGAGGGCACGTAGAAGGATGTCAATAAGTGGCAGGACAAGGACGACACGTACACAGCAAGAGCAGCCAGGAGAAAGTGAGGATTAATGAGAGGAGATGGTAGCCAGGACATAGGGGCAGCATCCTGAGAGGATGGCGTAGGGATCAACGCGGGTAATAATGCCAAACAGGTGGCAGTAAAGGTAAGGGACAAGAGGGAGAGGGGCATAAAACTTAAAGGAAATCAAGGCATATCTAAACACATGTAGATGACGAAGACGAGAGTTGGAGAGAGGAAAGGTGGTCAAAGAGCGAAGACCCAACCTACAGACAAAAGCAACATCAGACCTGTAAGTTGGTCTCACCTCATACCAAGGACAACACATCGAGGAGAATAGAGAACAATGAGAAGAAGACAGTTACAGATAGGCAGGTAGTAACATGGCCCCCAGGAGAGGCAAGAGAGAAAATAATAAGGAAGAAGGAACAAGCGGGTTGAAAAAGAAAAGAGGGAGGAAGTCGGGCAGTGAACACATGAAAACTCTTATTGACACATATATGGCAGGGAACTCGTCGGACATCAGAGCCCAAATTGTTGGATGGGAGAGAGAATTGAATGACAACATCAAGAACTAGGACATCCCCATGGAGGAGTGGGAAAGCATGGTCCCCAATCCAGGGAATTATCATGGCCATCACACCCTATTTAGGAAAACCATACAACAGTATTGGGTAATGAAGAATGTGGTGGCACGAGCCATGACCCTGAATCGAGAACAAGCAGTGGGTGATGGAACAGAGGTATAGGAGAAAAACAAGGAAAAGAATCCAGCCAGGGAAGAACTACTCAGGGAAATAGAAATAGTTCAGATACAGACCTATAGAAATAACTTGGCCTTGGGAAGAATTGATGAGACACTAAAAGATTTGAATTGGAGAATTGAGCAGAGGAGCGAGATTCCCGGCTCCAATTCCAAAGCGCCAGCCCTAATAATATCCTCGAATGAGGATTGATGCAGTAGTCCAGTTCGAATCTGATAAATTTTTTATGAAATGCATTCACTTGTTTAATTTGTTTTATCTGAGCAGTAGTATAGACAGCCAAAACAATGTTGCTAGATGGATAGCAAAAAACATTTTAAAATTTTGGACAGGTTTTAATGCAGACGTGTAGCTACCTGGTTTCCTTTGAGCAGGTAAGCCACTTGGAACAAATGGAAGTCTATGATTTTGGAAAAGTAATATAAATAGAGGAATCACTGCCAAGTTTACAAAAAAAAAAAGAATAAAATTGTCAAATGATATGATTATGAAAAGTTAAAAGAGAATCGATACAAAGCCAAGGTTCATATGGAAGAAAAGCATTTCAAGAAGATCGACTTATGATTAAGAGAATCAATGCAATAGTTGCACGATGACATGCAACATCCTCAGTTTGGGGGTATGTTGGGCCTCCAAAATGTCATCCATGTTTACCCGCATTTCCATCATTTTACCCTCATTCCGTAACTCTATAGCCCCATACCCCTACATTAAGTAACCATTTTCATCATTGTATGGGTTTATCATTATTATTTTCCAAGTCATTGATTTTAAGTATTTTAAGAGAATTTGTGATTAAATATTAGGAAATTAACATTTTTTCATATATATCTAAAATTGTTATGAGTTTTGAGATATTGAAGGCTACTTGGAGATTCTAAAAGGATCCTATTTGTTCACCCAACCACAAATTCGAATTTCAAATTCCAACTCATGAAGATTTGTGGAATAATTATAGAAGATGATTATTAACTATGCATATTCAAAGGAAAAGAATCATGGATGAGAGAATTTTGAGAGGATTTTATTTTATGGAAGTGGTCTTTTCCCTTCAGCAAGTGCAATTTCATTTCAGCAGGTGTGAGTGTGATTTCAATTCAAGCAAGTGTTAGTTTGATTTCAATTCAGCAAGTGTGATTTCAATTATGCAAGTGTGATTTCATTTATGCAAGTGTGGTGTGATTTCATTTATGCAAGTGTGATTTCAATTTATTTATGTTTGGAATTAGATTGGATCGATTTAATTAACTTTGTAATTAGTTTCAATTACATTTGTTGGGTAGCGGAGGCCCCGTGTAACGGTTTCGGGGCTTAAAGCCTAGAAGTTAGGATAATAATATTGTAAATCTCCGAAATGCACGGAGTGCGAAATGTAATAGGTCGAGTCAAGGGGTTGTCCACCCAAAAATAATATAGAATAATAGGAAGTAGGTCGGTCTTCCCATGGCCCGCAGACCATGGGAATGTATAAATAGAGTGAGCCTCTAAGGGTAGAAGGCAGTTTTTGTTCTGAACTAGATCTGATGTATTATGGGTTCATGAAAGTAATTAGAGTTTTTCATCTGTAAGTTCGAGTCAAGGGTGCTAGTGGGTAGATAGAGGCTCTGCAGCTGTGTGCGCAGAGGCCTGATAGAGTCTGCAACTGTGTGCGCGGACCCCTGCAGTTATGTGCGCAGGGCAGAAAGAAGATTGTACTGAAAAGAATATATTAATAAAGATAAGTTGTTTCTGGAATATTGTGGATTTTTTGTACTCTAGTTTATGCATATGTTATATGAGCTTATGTCTTTTTATGATTGTGCACACTGGGTTTTATTATTAAATGTTTGCTTAAAGAATGTAACAAGAAGATCAGATCTGTAATAATTTCATTAATAAGGAAGTACACCTGCGCGGATCTACGCGGAAGCCCGATAATAGTCCAGAGTGGCACGAGGCCAAAAAACAGTTCGCGACCCCTCTAGACCACATCAATACATCCCAAGGTGCGGAAACCTGGTTCTAGCACCCTCCCTTGCTACCTCGAGTGAGACCTCATTCCGCGCTCCACAGGTTGTTACCGAAAGGGCCGGTAGCTGCGAGATTTGTTTGGCTAATAACTCTTCCGAACCTTGTTTAGGGCCCAATAAGCCAAAAACATTAGATTAATATATTTTGATAAATAATCACCTAGTACATATAGTACATGTATACCTCATCATTTAACGAACCTCAGGTTGAAAATTAATGACAGGGATTTAACTCACAATTAAATCACCCAACAACTGCTTTGCTTCAATTGGAAAACAAGGAAGGATACATAGCCTACATCTGACCCACCATTTCCCATGTAGCTTCATCAGGCTGAAAGTGCTTCCATTGTAGTTTAACTTGCTCGACTACTTAGTTCTGGAGCATGAGCACCTTTTTCTACAATATACACTGAGGCTCTGGTTGGAATTCTCCATCTGGTTTCACCTGCAATACTGACCAGTCAATCACATGATCAGCATCATTAACATACTTCTTAAACAATGATACATGGAAAACATAATGGACTTTCACTGTCGAAGGAAGTGAAAGTTGAAAAGCTACTGTCTCAATCCTCTCAATGATACTGAAGGGTCCACAAAACTGTGGTGCCATCTTGGCACAAGATCCAATCCACAAGGAGCTCTTCTTCGGTTTGATGCACAAGTATACCTGTTCCCCAACCCGAAACTCCTTGAAAATCCTATTCTGATCTGCATAACGGTTTTGTCTATCCTGTGTTTCCTTTAGATTCTTCTTGATCACCTAAATCTCATGTTCCATGTCTACCAACATATCTAGTCCAATCAATACCTTGCTAACTGGATCAGTCCAACTGATAGGAGTGTTACAACTCCACCTATACAATGCCTCAAAAGGAATCATCCTCAATGTCTCCTGATAATCGTTGTTGTACGCGAACTTGACCAGTGGAAGGCACTTTTCCCACTTTCGTTTCTAATTCATCACACACATCCTCAACATGTCCTCCAATATCCTATTGACCCTCTCTATTTTTCCATCTGTTTGTAGATGATAAGCTTTGCTAAAGGCTAACTTTGTGCCCCAACCTGCAAGTAACTCCTTCCAAAACTTGGAAGTGAAATTCTCATCCCTGTCTGACACAATCTTCTTTAGAACACCATGCAATCTAACCACATCTCTGATGAATACCTATGCTACATCGCTAGCTGAGAATGTAGACTTCACTAGAATGAAGTGTGCAACCTTTGTTAACCTATCCAAAATGACCATGATGGAATCGTGCTGCTTCAGTGTCTTCAGCAAATGAATTCTATGGAAATGACCTCTGATTTCCACTCTGTAATCGTGATCGGCTATAGCAGTCCACCTAGATGTTTGCATTCTACTTTCACTCGCTGAAAACCAAAACATCTAGCCACAAAATTTACTACATCTCTTTTCAAATTCGCCAATAATAAAATCTCTTCACTATTGTCAGTGTCTTTTGGTAATTTGGGTGACCCGAATATGGTTTTGCATGAAACTCCCTCAAGATCACCTTCTTGAGCTCACTGTTATTTGGTACATATATCCTATCTTGGAACCTGACCAGTCCATCTACTGTAAGACAATAATTCATACACTTTGCACCTACACATATACCTGTACCTGTACTACCACTTGTACATGTACCTTCTCCTGCACCTGTACCAGCATCCTGCTGCAACCTGTGCACAATCTCCACATACCTAACATCCTGCTGACTTGCCTGCAAGATCCTATCCTATAAGTCCATCCCGTAGGAGATAATAGCTTCCAAGTGATGTACATGTACCTTTCTACTGAGAGCATATGCCACCCTATTCTCCTTACATTTGATGTACCTGATCTCGAAATCAAACTCGCGAATCGTGGCCAACCATCTAGCCTACCTGGTGTTCAAATTCAGTTGGTCAAACAAATATCTCAACCTAATGTGATCACTCATAAGTACAAATCTCCTACCAAGAAGATAGTGTCTCCACATCTTCAATGCATGTATGATCATTGCTAAGTCAATATCATGTGCCAGGTAGTTCTTCTCATGCTTGTTTAGTTTCTAGGACTCATAAAATACCACTTGTCCATCCTGCGTAAGGACTGCACCAAATCCTCTCTTGCATGCATCTGTGCACACTACAAACTCTTTTTCTAGATCTACAATCTATAGCACTGGTGCATGAGTCAACAACTGCTTAAGATGTTCAAAGCTAGCCTCACACTCCTTAGTCCATTCGAAATTATTACCTTTCCTTTTCAATGATGTGATAGGATAAGCAATTTTCAAGAAGTTCTTGATGAACCTACTATAGTAGCCTGTCAAATCCATGAAAGATCTCACCTCATCCACACTCTTAGGAGCTACCCACTCCACGATGGCCCTTATCTTCTTTGTATCTACTGTAATTCCCTCCTTGGAGACAACATATCCCAAGTAATGTACCTCAGTATAAAAGAAACTACATTTGTTGAGCTTAGCATATAACTGATGCTCTCTCAACAAACTCAAAATTGCTGCTAAGTTCTTGGCATGCTCTTCCTCATTTTTAGAATATACCAATATATCATCAATGAACACAATAAAAAACTTATCCAAATATGGATGCAACACACTATTCATCAAACACATGAATGTAGTTGGAGCATTAGTTAAGCCAAATGGAACAACAAAAAACTCATAATGCCCATACCTGGTCCTGAACGTAGTCATGTAAATGTCCTCCTCTTTGATGCGTACCTAATGGTATCTAGATCTCATATCAATCTTCGAGAACACTGCTACTCAATTCAACTGATCAGACAAGTCATCAATCCTCAGTAAAGGGTACCTATTCTTGCCAATAGTCACTTTGTTTAACTGCCTGTGATCGATGCATAGTCTGAGAGTACCATATTTCATCTTCATGAACAATACTGGTGCACCCCATGATGATACACTTGGCCTAATGTATCCCTTGTCCAACATTTCCTTTAACTACAACTTTAACTCAACCAACTCAGGTGTGCTCATCCTGTAAGGTTGTTTTGATGTTGGAGCTGCCCCTGACACTAACTCGATAGAAACATATACCTCCCCGTGAGGTGAAAATTTGGATGGTCCTTAGGAAATACATCCCGAAACTTCTGCAAAATTGGATACCTTCTCAACGCATCTATATCCTCAACTTCCTTACCCTTATCACTAGAAATGTGTACTGTAAATAACATACACCCTTTCCTATGGCTATAATTTTCTTGCATAGATTTCACCATCCTAACTAATGTAGCTTTTTTCTTACCCTGTAAGACTATTGGTTCTCCATTGTCATCAACACACTCAATAGTTTTTTCATAACAATCTACCTTGGTTCTATGAAGATACAACCAATCCATGCCCAATAACATATTGTATGAACCCAACGGTAATGCATTCAAATGTGCTATGATAGGCATACCATTCAAATCAAATTCACAAGCTCTTAACCAGTGATGAACTCGCTTCATTGTACTTGTGGCCAACTGCAATAACCAAGACTTGGAATGTGATTCCTTACTCAAATCACACTCATCCACCAGGTCAGGACTAACATAGCTATAATTAGATCTAGGGTCAATGAAAATAGACATAACTTGATCACAAAGCTTACCGTCCATTTCAATGATGGATGCCTGATGCTCTGCCTGTTTGTTATCCAATGTTCCATATATATGTGGAATACGCTAACCAATATCTCTAACAGTTTGTGCCTCCTGTGCATAGTATATCTTAGGCCTACCACTCTTGTACTGTGGAAAATCCTTCCTACAATGATCTACTCCACAAGTCTAACACCGCTCTAGATCCTTATTCTCCTCCTCATATTTATGTCCCTGTCCTTTATCTTATGCGTTAAACCTCTTAGGTGGTGCACCATTCTCCTTATTACCTATGTCATTTGATCGTACTCGCCTCTTTTCCCATTTTCCTTTGTTATTTGCATTACCTCTCCAGTCTGGCTTAGTCCCAATTTTGTGCTTCGATTGTTCATAGCAATGCTTTAGTTTTTGGATAGCCTCATCCAATGATCTAGGCTCGTCAAACTCAATAATATCTTTGAATGCAACTGGTAACCCACTGACGAATCTATGAATCGTAGCCTTCTCCTCCTTGAGGTAAGTCACATACCTCAACAACTCCAAGAATCTTCTAGTGTACTCATCATCTGTCATGGATCACATCTTTAGCTCATAGAATTCTTTCACCCTGCCAAAGTATCTTTCCGAAAAATAATTCTTCTTGAATAGCTTCTCAAACTCGCTCCAAGTCAAATATTTCTCATTTATACCTCTAAAATTCTTCACGTCTTCCCACCAAATGTCTACTTTTCCTTTGAGACTGAATGTACACACTCTATCTTTCATGTTCTCTTAATAGTCATGCAATTTGAAGAACTTCTTCATGGCTAGAAACCATGACTCTGCATATTGTTATTTCCTTACCTATACATCAAAAGTAGGTGGCTTTTCTTTCTTAAACTCTTCTGGAAAATACCCCTTATCTATAAGGATGATACCAATGACAATCACAGTGCTTATCTGAATCAAAACTGGAATCATACTCGTGTCTATCCCTTCTCCTATCCAGAGTGTCCAACAATCTTCCATCTCTATTTGTGTCATCCTTATCTGATCGGTGACCACCATGTGATATGCTACCATATGACCCATTAGTTCTATCCTCCTGCTCATGGCTATTGCGAAGCAGTCCCTGTCACTACAAATATGACAAGCTCTGAAGTATGACTGCATTTACCTCTGCTAACTTTTGCTGTGCCTGTATGCTTTTTTCATTATCTACCTTACAACTCCTCATTTCTTCCTTTAAACTTCTCAGTGTCACTACCAAGTCAAAAGAGTTCCCAACACCATACTTGTATTTTGATTCATAGGGAGAGTATTTGTAGTCAATCATCTTGCTAGCCATTTGATATTTCTTCCTGCAAGGTATATCATGCCATCTAAACCAAATCACAACAAACCAATGTACCTTACTGTAGTTGGGGGAGGATACCTTGTCTACAAGATCAAAAAATCAACGTGATACATGTATAACATAATCATGATAGCATATAGAAACATGAAACATAAGCATATGACCATGCAACCTTCATTCTAGCTAGGGTCTAGTCATCAATTTATGACCTCAACAACAACTCACACCACAACCTCATGCATGATAACCTCCATGAAATCACTGTACACTTGACCACACGAAAACATGAACATGCATAAGTGATGCATAACCATCCACACATACACATAAGCACATATGATCAAGCATGAGTGAACGATACTTGAAATGGAACCTACAAGAATGATGCATGCAACCAAGCATACAATAATGTAACCAAACATGCAAGAATGTAACCAAGCATACTACAATGATACATGTAATCAACATAAATCGATATGTAACCAGTCATACACTCATGATGTCGCATTCCACCACAACAACCTCAAGTTCCACATGACGACATCACTACAACCATGGACAACATCATGCAAATGAAACAAGCACATGGAATGCAAGTGTGAGAGACACACAAGCAAATGACATGCATGCATGACCAACACATAGAGTCTGATGAGTGAAGCTTGCTCTTATACCACTTTTTAACACCCTCCTCCCACATCTACCTAAGAAACCGGCCAGCTGAGGTAAAGATGCCACAAGAGGCCACTATGATATGATTCAACCTCCTAAATCATGTTAAGGAACTGGAAACAATGAAAACACACCATAAAAACATTAATCATCATTTATATGATCCTCAAGAACCAATCCAATACTTTAGATAGCTTTCCTTGGGGTCCCACTGAGCTTTTGGAAAATTTAAGGCTCAATTTCTCCCATGCTATAGGTATGAGTGTGACCAGCAACCCAAAGTCGCTCCCACAGACTTGCTTGCCAGTTACTAGAGACCAAAACTGGGAGTGTTAGCTTGTTGGGGCCTGACCTAGGTTCGGAGGTGATTTAGCCAAACAAATCCCGGTACTACTGGCCCTTTTGGCAACAGTCCGTGGAGTGCGGACTGAGGTCTCACTCGAAGTAGTATGGGAGGGTGCTAGAACTAGGTTTATGCACCCTGGGGATGTTTGAGGAGTTCAAGTGGTCCATGGTCCGACCCTACACGCACATTGCTACGTGCACTTACCCGTACCTCATAGCCTGAGATGCTGCCTTTGCGCAACCCTACTCAGGGGACGAACAATGTTATTTCCCAATCCTTACTAGTAACCCAATATTAGTCGATTAACTTAGATTATTTGCATGTGTAGAGTATACTTAGAAATATAAATCATTCACACAAGTGCGCACAATAAATAAACAGTACATTAGTAATTGATATCAAACATGTAATAACTCAAGAACAGATACACGGAATTCATATCAAACTTCTCTTTATTATTTTCTTCCTTCGGTTACAGACTCTATTCCGCCCTGCGCACTCAGCTATAGGGGTCTGCGCACTTAGTTGCAAACTCTATGATCTGAATTTGAAACTACTTGAAATTTGTTTGCAAGGTATTCAATTCAGAATTAAACATGTTTAAAAGATTTCCATGTCTTGCAGAAAGAAAACACATGAAATTTTCAGCTGTTCATGACCCATTTAAGCATAGCAGAGTTATTTCCTTTTACTATTTAACACATTAAAATGAATTTGTTCTGCAAAATAAATCAACCACAAATGCAAAAGAAGTTGATAAAGCAGTTCACCCCCTCCAAGACTACGTCTGCTGGGTCCAAAGCTCCCAACCGAACTTGTCCTTGTTTTTATTAAATGCTCAAATTGAAAATACAGCTGAATAGAAGCATCTACAGGAGAAATAGATGGTAAAAATGGATTCAGAACACTTGAATCCTTCAGGATTGATATTGGATCACCTCCAATGGATACCTGCAACCCTATACAATCTTCACAAAACTGGGCCCTAGTGGCTCCTAGAACTTTCACGGCTCCAAAACCTCTGCAAAATGACCTCAGATGGCTGACAGACCTGCACCAATGGTTTCAGAAGGTCGAAAATACCCAAAATAAAAAAAAAAATTAGTCCAAAACCGACTTTCCTAGCCAAAGTTATGGCCATTTAAAGTTTCTCCAGTTTGCCCCTAGAAAAACTCCAGCTAACTTTAGTTAACTCCAGATAGCTCCGCCAATTATGGCGGGTCCGCCAAATTTGGCGCTCCTGCCAAAATTTCGCCAACTTAACTGCAGTTACATTTAATGTTTGGGTGGTTGCCTCGGATTTTGCGCTGGCGGAATATTCATTTTTTAATTTTTTTTTTGAAAAATTAAAATTTCTAATGTTATGGACAAATTCTTCTTTTTGCCATAACTTCCTCATACGGCGACCGTTTTTCGAACCGTTTGTGGCACCGGAATCGGGAAGACGAGCACTTTCTAGTCATTCAACTTTGAACTAGTTCTAAGCACTTTAAATTTTGAGCATTTTACGACACTTAGGACATGAGCACCTGATCACGCCTCCCCATTAGGAAGCTTTTGGACCCAAAAAGCCTTCAACTACCTGTTAAAGAGGTGAGGGTACAGCTCCCTCACTCTGTCCACCTCCATCCACTTTGCCTTGTTCGGTTTGCTGCCTTTGAAACCAACCCAAACATAATCTACACTGCCCCTCCTTGAAGTGCGTGTCCTTCTGTCAAGGATTGTATCTTCTTTCAGCTCATCTAAGAATTCTGGCGATAAATCTTCTATAGATGGCAGCTGAACAGCATTTTCATGATCAGCAATCAAAGGAGGTTCATACAAACGTAAGTTCTCCACATTGACAACAGAAAACATTTGCATGTAGGAAGGCAAATCTAATTGAAAAGCATTATTTCCAACCTTCTTGAGGATTTTGAATGGACCATAACGAATAGGCTTCAGCTTTTTACCTTCTCCTCGCATCCTTTCCTTACTAATGTACAGCCATACCTCATCTCCTTCTTGAAACTTGTGATCGACTCTATGCTTGTCGTGTCTTTCCTTGTACTTGCCTTGGCTCTTCTCAAGCTGTTCTTGAATTTGCTGATGTATTTGCTGAATTCTTTCAATGAATGAACGAGCTTTGTCAATGTCACTATGTCCCTCAATGGCAACATCTTTCTCAAGAATGAAATCAAGAGGTGATTTTGGCAAGTAACCAAAACAAGCTTCAAACGGTGAGGTGTTTGTGGAAGAGTGCTTGGCACGATTGTAAGCATGTTGTATGTAGTGCAAATGTTCATCCCAAAGCTTGGGATGCTTGCTGCAATAACCTCTCAAGAGGTGCACAATGGTTCTGTTCACAACTTCGGTTTGTCCATCTGTTTGCGGATGGAAAGCAGTACTTTTCTTCAACTTTGTGTCCATCATCTCCCATAGGTTGGACCAAAAATTCCCCACAAATCTGGAATACCTGTCACTAATAATGGAAGTAGGCAAACCAAAGTGAATTCATACATGATGAAAAAATAATTCAGCAGTTTGTTCAGCAGTTATTTTTCTTACAAGGCATAAGTATACACATTTTGCTGAAACGATCAACTACTACATATAAATAATCATGTTGCTTTCGAGATTTTGGCAAACCTCCTACAAAATCCATAGAGATGCTCTCCCATGGTCTAGAAGGTACCGGCAAAGGAGTATACAAACCAAGCTTCCTATTGCTAGGCTTGCTTGTAGCACATAATGAACAACCTCTTATGAACCTTGAAACAGAATCTACAATGCGAGGCCAATAGCAATACCTCTATAGATGTGCAACTGTTTTGCTCACACCAAAATGGCCAGCAATAAGAGAAGAATGAGCTTCTCTTATGACATTTATCCTCTCCCCCTGTGGTATACACAACTTGCCCAAATGAAACAGCAAATTGTTATGCATGTGATAGTCATTTTCCTCTACATGATTTCCTTTACTCAAGTTAGCATACACATCTTTAAAGTCATCATCAGATGCATATTGTTCTATGTAACTATCATGTACAATGGAATCATTCTTAAGTAAAGTAACAGCACCAATAATAGGCCTTGAAAGCATATCAGCAACCTTATTCAAAGTACCTTTCTTATACCTTATTACCAAATGGAACTGTTGCAAGAAGTCCATCCATCTGAAGTGTCATGACTGTTGTAACTTGCTTTGTGATTGCAAGTACTGTAAGGGTTGATGGTCGGTATGTATAACAGTTTCTTTGCCCATCAAGTAGTGTTTCCACTTTTTGACGCTTTGTACCAATGCATACAACTCCTTATCATATGTAGGATAATTTACAACAGCACCATTAAAAGTTTCAGAATGAAAAGCAATAGGCTTACCATGTTGTAGAAGAACTGTACCCATAGCATAATCACTAGCATCAGTTTGTATCTCAAATGGCTATCTCAAATCCGGTAATGCAAGGACTGGAGCTGAACTAATCTTCTCTTTCAAAGATTCGAAAGCTTTTTGCTGCTTGCCTCCCCATTGGAAAGCATGCTTCACACTTGTCACTGCATGCATAGGAGCTGCTATAGAAGAGAAGTTAGAGATAAACTTCCTCCAATATTGAGCTGCACCCAAAAAACTTCTTACCTCTGTTATGGATTTGGGAGTAGGCCACTTCACAATAGCCTCAATCTTAGTAGGATCAATTCTCAAAGCAACTATGTGTCCCAAATAAACCAAAGAAGTCTTTCCAAATTCACACTTTGACATTTTAAGAAATAACTGATTCTTCTTCAAAACATCAAGTACTTTTCTAACATGCATGACATGATCTTATCTAGACTTGCTGAAAATTAAGATGTCATCTAAGTAGACAATAACGAAATCATCAAGAAAAGGACGCAAGACATCATCCATTACCCGCATGAAAGTTGCGCGTGCATTGCACAAACCAAACGGCATCACAAGCCACTCAAAGAGTCCTTGTTTGGTTTTAAAGGTTGTCTTCCAAATGTCACTTTCTTCAATTCTTACTTGATGATATCCACTGCGCAAGTCTAGCTTAGTGAAATATCGAGCATCTTTCAGCTGGTCTAGCAAATCATCTATCCTTGGGAGTGGGTAACGATTCTTTACCGTTATCTTGTTCAAGGCCCTGAAATCAACACACATACGCCAAGTGCCATCTTTCTTTGGAATCAATACAATCGGTGACCCACATGGCGAAGTACTTGGCCTTATGAAACCCTTGTCCAACAAGTCCTTGATTTGCTTCTTTATTTCAGCATTCTCCATAATAGACATGCGGTACATGCCTATGTTTGGAAGAGGACAATCTGGATGCAAATGGATTTCATGCTGAATCTCCCTCTTAGGAGGCAAACCTATTGGCTCCTGAAACATCTCATGATATGCATCAACTACATCATACAGATCTGATTTAAGTTTTGGATCACAATTGTCAAATGACTCATGATTCACATCAACCTTGGGCTTACTTGAATTGACCAGCCTTTTTACCTGTCCTGCATTCACCATCGCTATATTTGTCTTCTTGCGATGAGCTCTAACAATGAACTCCTTGCCATCTTTGAACAGATGATATTTGTTTTCATGGCGATGAAAGATAGCTTTCCTGTCAAACAAGTAAGGACTTCCCAAAACAATTCCTACTATATCAAAAGGTACCACATCAAGTTCAACTGTGTCAATAAAATGTGCAGTAATTGCAAAGCGCAATGTGCACTTTCTTGAAACTTGTAAATTTGCATCCTTGCAAATCCATCCAAGTGGATATGGCTTCGGATGTGGCACGGTCTCAAGTTTAAGCTGCTTGACCAAGTCCTCTGATATAAGGTTTGCTTGTGACCCACTATCAAAAAGTGTGTCAATTTTAGTATGTTTTGAAATCACCCTCACATGAAACAGTTCAATTCTTTCTTCCTCATTAGGAGCTTGTACATGGCAGTTTGAGGTACTAGTGCTGGCTTGAGTTTCAATTTCTTTTTCCTTCAAGTTTTTCAAACCCATGGCTGTAATTTTGGTTTCATCACCTGAATCTTCCCCTAAATCTTGTGGTGTAGATGTAGTAGCAGCAATTTTCTGTTTCCCTTTGGATTTGTTAAATTGAGGTCTTTTTTCAGGATATAATTTCCAACAGTTTTTCTCCTCATGACCTGGTTTAGAACAGTGTTTATAGATCACTTTCTCACTCTCCTGTTTGACAGATGCATTCTTTTTGCCCTTTCCCTTGGAGGTTTTCTCTTTGTTTTTCCCCTTGGGGGGCTTGTTTCTACCCTCTTCAAATGTGTTTTTTCCCCTTGCCTCTAAATGGGTAGCTTGGACACAAACCTCGTCCAGGCTAGTAGGGTTAAACATCAAGATGGTGTGTCTAAGGTAGCTATGCAAGCCACCGATGTATTTCAGCAAGGTTTCTTGGGTCTGTAAATCTACCCCTAACAAGAGAGCTCTTCTCTTGAATTCTTGGGTGTAGTCTTGGACACTCTGACCCTTAAGTTGTCTGAAATTTTGCCAATTCATAATGGCTTTCTGCATGTGAGCAAGAGGATAAAACTGTTTTCTAATGGCTAACAGAAATTCAGGCCATGTTAAGGTAACCTTACCAAATTTCTTGATCTCCTCTTTAGTCTTGGCCTCCCACCAGACCAATGCTGCTCCATCCATTCTCAAAGAAGCCAACTGAATCTTTGTGGCATCATCATGCATATTTTGGATCCTCAAGTAAACTTCCAACTGCCTAATCCAGTTGTCAAGCTTTTCTGCATTCACTTCACCATTAAACATAGGTAATTCGAATTTTACATCAAGCTTCAAAAAAGGACTTTTTCCAGAGGATCTATTCTTATGAACAGAAGAAGACGAAGATGAAGAGGAAGAAGGTGAAGATGGGGGTGGTGGATCACCATTTCCTCCATGTCCTTTCTTGGAATGATCATCATCCTTCTTACCTCCTGAAGAGCCCTCTCCTTCATGTGGATGTTTGGACCCTTCTCCAGCCAATTTCTCATTTCTTTCTTGGTACAATATCCTCACCATTTCAGTGAGGTCCAAGAAAGCCTTTCTGAAGACTCTTTCTTCTTCTCTTGGATCTGTCTCTGTAGGAATTTCTCCTTCATGTTCAGACATCCTTGAAGCTTCTGCTGAGACTCTTGAGGGTGAAATTGAAGGTGGAGGTGATGGCTCTCTGGCCTTCCTTGACTGAGGATTCTCTCGTTCTCTAGTCAACTGTCCTTCCCCTCTTTTAAGTTTCAACCTGGTAAGCATCAATACTTTGCAAGACAATTAGAAGATCTTTGCACAAAAACCTGGCTCTGATACCAACTTGATCTGAATTTGAAACTACTTGAAATTTGTTTGCAAGGTATTCAATTCATAATTAAACATGTTTAAAAGATTTCCATGTCTTGCAAAAAGAAAACACATGAAATTTTCAGCTGTTCATGACCCATTTAAGCATAGCAGAGTTATTTCCTTTTACTATTTAACACATTAAAATGAATTTGTTCTGCAAAATAAATCAACCACAAATGAAAAAGAAGTTGATAAAGCAGTTCACCACCTCCAGGGCTACGTCTGCTGGGTCCAAATCTCCCAACCGGGCTTGTCCTTGTTTTTATTAAATGCTCAAATTGAAAATACAGCTGAATAGAAGCATCTATAGGAGAAATAGATGGTAAAAATGGATTCAGAACACTTGAATCCTTCAGGATTGACTATTGGATCACCTCCAATGGATACCTGCAACCCTATACAGTCTTCACAAAACTGGGCCCTCGTGGCTCCTAGAACTTTCACGGCTCCAAAACCCCTACAAAATGACCTCAGATGGCTGTAAGACCTGCACCAATGGCTTCAGAAGGTCGAAAATACCCAAAATAAAAAAAAAAAAAATTAGTCCAAAACCGACTTTCCTAGCCAAAGTTATGGCCATTTAAAGTTTCTCCAGTTTGCCCCTAGAAAAACTCCAGCTAACTTTAGTTAACTCTAGATAGCTCCGCCAATTATGGCGGGTCCGCCAAATTTGGCGCTCCTGCCAAAATTCCGCCAACTTAACTGCAGTTACATTTAATGTTTGGGTGGTTGCCTCGGATTTCGTGCTGGCGGAATATTCCTTTTTTAATTTTTTTTGAAAAATTAAAATTTCTAATGTTATCAACAAATTCTTCTTTTTGCCATAACTTCCTCATACGACAACCGTTTTTCGAACCGTTTGTGGCGCTGGAATCGGGAAGACGAGCACTTTAAAGGCATTCAACTTTGAACCAGTTCTAAGCACTTTAAATTTTGAGCATTTTACGACACTTAGGACATGAGCACGTGATCACTCTACTAGGCCTCTGCGCACTCAACTACAGAGCCTCTTCCTACTATTATGACCCAAGACACACTTAGACTCTTCTCCTATGTTTCGCTATCTCCTTCTATCCCTTAGATTCTATCCTCTCTTTACAATTCAGAGCCTTGCTCTATTTATACAATCCCATGGTCCGCAGACCATGGGTAGGCCGACATTGCATTCAAACTTAGGGCGGACAGCCCTATGACTTTAATATAGACTTCGCACCCGCAATTCGTGGAGCCTTACAATAATATTGCTCAAAACTTGGGCTTTGAGCCCCAAAACATGTTGTGGGGGGATTCCATGCCCAACAGGCCCCCAACACAAACATCGTGACTCGCCTTCTATTCACTCTATCGGCACGACGATCTTGGCACGGAGTCCCTCCAACTATTCTCGAACAATGTTGGTGTCGGCAGCGCACTGCGCCGCTGCTTGCTGAATCTGTTGCATCCTTTGTTTTGAGACCTCCATGTTAGTATTGTTTCCTTACAGCTGTATCGACATCTACTACGTATGTTTATAGTCCCGCGCCTTTGGCCGGCTCCTTGGAGCGCAAAGACTATGCTGCAGCTGGCTAGTGAAATAGCAAGCCCACTTGTGTAGGGCTTCAAACTACTACCATTTACTTTGCCTGGGAAGGGTTCTCCATTTAATTGGACTAGATGGACTGTGCCTCCATCTGTGACCTCCTTAACCACGTATGGTCCCAGCCAATGCATTCTGAATTTTCTTGGAAATTTTTCAAACTTATTTTCATACAAAAGCACTAATTCGTTTACCTTGAAGGTGTACAACTTGATATGGAAGTTGTGCCAAGCTTTTTCACGCTGCTTTTGTACCTGCTGATGAAACCCAACCAAAAACTGTTCTTCCTCAAGTTCTTCCAATAGTGCGAGCCTTTCCTCCAGAGCTTCGCGGTCCGTCATCCATGTGAGCGCTGTTATTCATAGACTAGGTACGATGTATTCCATCGGCATGACAGCTGCCACCCTATAAACTAACTGGAAAGGTGTCTGTCCCGTCAGTGTCTTGCACATTGTTCTGTAAGCCCATAGCATCATAGGTATGCACAGATCCCAATCGTTTCGTTGCGCATTGCACACTTTGGTCAGCACAGTCTCTAGTATTTTGTTGAAAGCTTCTACAGTCCCATTTGCTTGTGGGTGATACGGTGTACTCTTCTGATGATACACCTGGAACTCTTTGATGAGGGCGTTGATGGTTTCATTCAGGAAATGTGTTCGTTGATCACTCATTAATATTTTCGGACAACCAAATTAGGTCAAGACATTTTCGAACAAAAACTCTATAACCGTAGCGGCCATGCAGTCTTTGACCAGCTGTGCTTCCACGCATTGTGTCAGATGCTCCGTTGCGGTGATGATGTAGCACGTGCTCGTCTTTCCCTGGGGTTTGATTGGTCCCACAAAGTTGATTTCCCATTTTTCGAATGACTGCAGTTTCGTTTGTGGATTTAATGGCATCTTGTCTCTCTGCGATGGTTTTCCAATCCTTTGACATATATCATGGGCCTTATAGTGCGCTTTCGAATCCTAGTGCAGGGTTGGCCACCACAACCCTGTGCGGAGAATCTTTTATGTAGTTGCTTGTCCTGCATAATGTCCTCCTGCAGCACCCCCATGTGCTTTCGCGAGGATCTGACTTCGTTCAAATTCAGGTACGTATCTTCGCAATATCTCATCATTTGCCATTTTTTATAGGTGCCCCGCGATGACAGAAAAATCCACCATGCGTACCACCAATTCCTTCTTCTATTGGATGGAGTATTCCTTTGGTGTAGTCCCTGTTGTCAGAAAATTGATTATATCTTCGAAGTGCCTGGCCACAATGCACACTGCAAAGAGCTGTGCATCAAGTAATCCTTCCTCCAGATTAGTGGGTTCCTCGCCCATCTCAATGCGCGACAAGTGATCTGGTCTTGTGTTTAGTTGTCTTGGCTTTACTACGACTTCAAAATCATATTCCTGGAAAAATAAGAGCCACTTGCATATGCGCACCCTCAACACAAGCTTATTGACCAGGTATTTCAGCATGGAATGGTCGGTATACATCTTCAAATTTCCTTCGAGCAAATAGTATCGGTATTTTTGGAACGTGTACACCATCGCCAACCCCTTGCGCTCGGTGGTGGAATAGTTCTTCTCTGCTTTGGACAACCTCCAAATTCCAAATGTGATAGGGTGATCCAAGCCTTCCCTACCCTCCTGTGTGAGCACTGCTCCTAGCGCAATACACGACACATCAACATGGACATGAAACTCCACATCCCATTTTTGGAAGACTAGGATTGGAGTGGAGGCTAATTTCCCCTTTAGGACATCCAAACTTTTCATGCAATCATCATTCTAACAAAAAGAAACATCCTTTTTCAATAGTTTTTCCATTGGCGCGGTGATTTGGGCAGAGCTTTTGATAAAATTTCTGAAGTACTCGGTGTGTCCCAAGGTAGCACACAACTGTTTAGCACTTCGCGGTGCTTCAAAATTTAGAATAACGACAATCTTCGCAGGGTCCACCATCAATCCTTGTTTGCAAACCACATGTCCCAACAGATTTTCGAAGGGAATGAGGAATGTGCACTTCTTAAGGTTCAGCGCAATCTAGTGTTGTTGGGAAGTATCCAACATCAAGCGTAAGCTTGCTACATGGTGCTTAACTAATTTGAAGATAGTCCAATCATCCAGGTAGACCTCCAAGAATTTGTGGATGTATTCTTTAAACACGGCAACAACGATGCGCAAAAAGATTGTTGGTGCGTTCTTCAATCCAAACAACATGACGATGTATTGAAAGTAGCCCCATTCCATGGTGAAGGTCTTTTTGCTCCTGTCTTCCGACGCGATCTTAATCTGGTGGTACCCCGAGCACCCATCCGTGAACGAGTGTGCTTCCTAGCCGCCAACATTTTCCAATACTTCATATGTGAACAGTGTCGAGAATGGGTCGTGTACACAGACATCGTTTAGCTTCCAAAGGTCCACGCATATTCTTATTTCGCCCTTCTACTTTTTCTCCTGCACTACCATAGGACTCACCCAGTTGGATTCTTCCACTGGCTCAATAATTCTGGCTGCGAGAATTTTGTCTAATTCTACGTGGACCTTTTCCTTATATTTTGGATTCAAGCGGTAAGGCCTCTGCTTAACCGGCTTCGTGTCGGGTTTTAGGGTGATCTTCATCATCCCTAAGTCACCAATGATCCCTTTTAAATCCGTAATTTTGGTCGGGAATAAGTCTTGGTATTCGCGGAGTAACTCAATGACCTTATCCACTGTGGCATCATCCCAATAGTCTCCAAGCGTTGCATACTTTGGTTCGACCTCCGTTCCAATGTTTACCTACTTCATTTTTAGCGTTGGGGTGATGTCAGGATCCTCAATCATTGGTCCTTGAACCTCACAACAACCTTCCATTTCTGGAATGTTAATATTTTGTGGGTCCTCATCATCCTCCCCAACATTTACATTGTAACACTCTAGCACACAGCTCAGCTGTGTCGCCCATTCTCGCTGAAGCACTTCCATTGGATCTTGGGATATTTTGAAGATAACTAATTTTACTGCTTGTAGCACATCATCAATAGTATGCCACCAACGATCTTCAAACATGAAGGTTAGTAGGAAACCTTCGCGCAAGATATCCCATTTTCTCATGCCATGGTAGAGCTCTATCTCAGTATACCCATTCATGGGTATGACATCCAGAGTATGACTAAACAAATGCACCCATTTTGGTTGTGGCTCTTCCCCATAGACCTTGCTCCATTACGTGAGGTGTGTACGTGGATCATCCTGTCCGTCATACCTTTCTGTCAGCTACATCATCCTTCTACATCTACACCAGTCCTCAAAGCTCCTCTAATGTGTACCCCACCACCTTGCGGGTGTAGCGCGCAGTGCCCATTTCATAGCATCGAACTGCTATTGTTTTGGCACTTCATTTTCCAATTTGTTCAGGAATTCATCCACTACCATCAACCCGTCATACATAGGCAGATCCCTTACCTTTGTTGTCATGCAACGCAGTGATCTTACCATCATGTTGCAATTGAGTGTGGTTACCTCGTGTAACTAGTTTTGCCATCGTTCCGTTTCCTCATCCAAATCTGATGTGCAGGAGCTTTCACGCTCCCATGAAATCCTGCCATCAGCTGTAAGATTCACCAAATCTTGTTCCTGAGCGGTTATCTTGTAGATACAGTCTAGCTCATCATTGCTCATGTCGTAGTGCACTGGATCTGTGTAGCGTGATCCTTCTGCAGGGTCTAAAGGTACCACTACACACAGTGACTTTTTCACAAAAATCATTTTACGCTTCTTCAGGTTTATCACTCTGTTCATGTTAGTGGCCCAATCTATTCCTAGTAGCGCGGGATAGGGATTTTTGTCACACCTTCGATGTCTACCTTTATTCCTTACAATCTTCCCATCGGTAGGATCTTCTGCTAGTTCACCATTCGCAATTGAATAGGGGACCATTGCAACGTGGGCCTGCCCATGCGCTACCATGTATGCTTTGGTAGTACGTTCGCGTCCGATCCTAAATCCAAAATCACTTGATCCATTTCATATTCTCTGATTTGCGCAGTCAATCTCCTTTCCCTTCCTATTCGCGATGTATGTTTCCCAAGCTTCCAGACTACGCATGGTTCTCCTGACCCAGCGCACCTAGTGATAAGTTCCTACAATCCTTTTATAGCCTTGTTGTCCAACAGTAGCTTCATACATTAGATATCATTTTTGGGATTAAGCGCGCTTGAGCCAGAGGAGATCTGGGATGGGTGACCTCCTGGGAAGTCCTGGTTACCAGGTGCAAGCCCCGGAAGTGACGATTGATGCTATGTAATTCATTTCACTAGTTTCAATCCCACTTCTTCACCCCTGTGAGCATCACCCGATGCAATAAGTGATAAGTGAACAATTCAAAAATCATGAGAAATTAGTCAGTTACGACTACCTCTCATGGAAATGGTCATACGTTAATGACTTACTTAACACAGTTGAATCCCAAAAATGATATCTAATATAATGCACTGCGTAAACCCCTAATACTTAAATTCAAAAAGAGTGAAGGGATCTCTACTTGAATGGTTCATGAGGCACAATACTTGCTAAGGTTTTGCAAATGGGGTAGCAAGCTAAGTGGGCTTGATTGTGGGGAAAACTCCACAGTTAAGCGCGCTTGAGCCAGAGGAGATCTGGGATGGGTGACCTCTCGGGAAGTCCTGGTTACCGGGTGCAAGCCCCGGAAGTGACGATTGATGCTATGTGATTCATTTCACTAGTTTCAATCCCACTTCTTCACCCCTGTGAGCATCACCCAATGCAATGAGTGCTAAGTGAACAATTCAAAAATCATGAGAAATTAGTCAATTACGACTACCTCTCATGGAAATGGTCATACGTTAATGACTTACTTAACGCAGTTGAATCCCAAAAACGATATCTAATATAATGCACTGTGTAAACCCCTAATACTTAGCTTCATACATGTCTCCAGAAAGGTAGTGAGCATTGAAGGATCCATCTCTAGTCCTAATTGATCCTTACTACCTAAAGTGGAGGCCTCCGCGAAGCTCTTCTTAGCTTCCATGAATGTCTCCTTCGCACGCTCCAAATCAAATTCAGGTTCCTTTGTAGGAGCCTTGCGAACCCACGCACTTTCTTCAGGCTGCTTACCTTTGTCATCTCCTGTCGTGATACTGCTTCGGAGCACGATGTTTACATTCGAGTCCTCTTCATGCGGCTCAGACCTCAGCATTTGCAAATTCTAAGTCGATGGAGGCTGGAGTATCCCTTTATCGTGCAACCTCGCTATTAGTGTAGGGAAGTCCTTCATCTCATGATCAAACTGAGTATAATATAAACATGATGTTGTCATCGGATTTGTACAATCATGGGCATAATGCCCTGGCCCTCCACAATTGTAATAAATCAGCTATCTGGGGCCCCGTCCTGGTCCCATTCCACCTCGACCTCATCCATGCCCCTGAAATCTAGCGCATGCTATCCTTGCATTTGGATTGAGGGCTCATGTTTCAATATGCACTTTGTAGGTAGGAGTTCAATCCATAATTAGTTCATAACTTCTGCAGGTGCGCTCATCATGGCCTACCGACCTGCAAAAATTACAGAACAATTGTTGGGACGTCTACATATACTTCTGTAATAGGTGACAGTTATCTGTAAAGTGTTTTCCTCCTATCTGAAAAATCAAACACCATAATGCAGGCGCCGTGCTTGGTCCTGCTTGTGCCTCTGGTCTTAATGGCATCGGCCCTCCTCCCGCCAAGTAGTTCTCAAATACTGGACAATGGTCCTTGTCATGCCCCTGGCTTTTGTATTTTATGCACCATACCTCCTCATGCACTTCTGGGCGAGTTGTCTTGTCTTGTTTCAAACTCTACATTTCCAGACACAAATTTTGCAGTTGCGCGTGGATTTGTTGGACTCCCAGGCCAGGATATTATATTGGGGTCTCGTGCAGTCTCATTAAAATCTCCAAAGCTTCGGCCTGGGTGGATAGCTTCTGCTTTAACAGTGTTGGCCTTAAATGTGGCATTAGTGATGCTACAAACCATGCATGGTGTTGCCCATTTGTCAAGGTCATGTTGGATTCGCAAATCATACTCTTTAGTCTCTGATCCAGATCCCATGGGGTTTCACCTGGCAACATCGAGATTTCCTTAAACCCGATAATCGATTATGTCTCTGATTTTGGCTTGCTAAATTCCCTATTTAGCGCAACCTAGATATCTGTGATCCCCACATTTGGATGGTCATTAGAATGCTTAATGTACCATGTTAGTGTGCAGTCTTACAATGCGCTTACTAGAATTTCCTTCTTTATATTGTCATCCATGACCCCTTGTGCTTCCCATACAGCTTTTACCACGAACCAAAATTGGTCTGGATCCTCGTTCCCTACTCTGAACACTGACAATTTTATTGCGCTCACCATATTGAACTGTGGTGGTGGTGTAGGTGGAGGTGGTATGCGTAGAATTTGCTGTCTTATCATATTGATTGCATTTCTTGGAGAAACTTTCACGAGCTCTTCCTCACTTTCCCACTGTGGCGAAATCAAGTGGCTATTTTCTATCTCTGCGCTACCTTCGTTTCTATAGATCCTCCCACTTCACATAGCGCCAAACATCAATTTATTCACATAACCCACTTTTCACATAGTAGAATTTTAATCCAAGTGTTCAAATATTTACTGCACATACCTCGCGGCCCTTTGAGGAAGCGTCGTTCTGCCTCATTGTAGCTGACTGTTGTGTCTACCTTGAACTCGGTGATAAACCCTCCTATAATTCAATCGAGCCAATGGTCCACAGTGTGCACGATATTATCTTCCGACGCTTCTATTCTGCGAACTAATTCTGGAGTCCAGACAATCATTTTATCGAGCCTACACCTTCCCTAACTGTCTGCTAACTTCACGTTCCACTCATACAACTCAGAGGGGAAGGATGCAAAGAAAATTTCATGGATTTCCGTATATAAGTAGTGCTCTAACCATTGTTCCTTTGATACTCATGGGTTCCTATTTTCCTACGCCGCGAATTCGTGAATCTTTCTGTCCAACCACCCTTTAATTTCTTTCTTCGTCGGATACCAGTGACACGACATCAAATATCCCTTATGAAGATCCTGGTCCTGGCAACGGAACCATTTGTTGGCTTGTTGGGAACTGGTTTAGGTTCAGAGGTGATTTAGCCAAACAAATCCTGGTACTACTAGCCCTTTCAGCAATAGTCCACGAAGCGCGGATTGAGGTCTCACCCGAAGTAGAATGGGAGGGTGCTAGAACTAGGTTTCTGCACCCTAGGGATGTCTAAGGAGTTCAAGTGGTCCACGGTCCGACCTTGCGCACATGTCTCTACACGCACTTACCCATAACTCGCAACCTGAGATGTTTCCTTTGCGCAGCCCTACTCAGGGGCCAAACAATGTTATTACCCCTTACTAGTAACCCGATATTAGTTGATTAACTTAGCTTATTTTCATGTGTAGAGTATACTTAGCAATATAAATCATTCACACAAGTGTGCATAATAAATAAACAGTACATTAACAATTGATATCAAACATGTAATAACTCAAGAACAAATACACGAAATTCAGATCAAACTTCTCTTTATTATTTTCTTCCTTCAGTTGCAGACTATATTCCACCCTGCGCACTCAGCTGCAAGCATTCGTGCACTCAGTTGCGGACTCTACTAGGCCTCTGCGAACTCAGCTGCAAAGCCTCTTCCTACTACTACGACCCAAGATCCACTTAGACTCTTCTCCTATGCTTTGTTATCTCCTTCTATCCCTTAGATTCTATCCTCTCTTTACAACTCAGAGCCTTGCTTATACAATCCCATGGTCTGTGGACTATGGGTAGGCTGACATTACATTCAAAATTAGGGCGGACAACCCTATGACTCTAACATACACTTCGCGCCCACAATTCATGGAGATTTACAATAATATCACTCAAAGCTTGGGCTTTGAGCCCCAAAACATGCTGTGGGGGGATTCCATGCCCAACAGTCAGTGCTATGCCAACGACTCTAGGATTTGAGCCACTTTTTCAGACCCAGAGCCCAGGAATCTGCGTAGAATTGAAACATCTTTTCAGATCAAGAAAATAACATGGAAATGACAGTTCTAAAGAAAATACTTGTTCAAGACCTTAACTGGACCCATACTAGCCATGACAGGAATTTCGTCAAACATATTACAAATGTATAATGTACTAGTGTAATTAATAGTTCTAAGCATAGGGGTCTCATAATTAGCTGAGAATCACTAAGAACCATTGATGCCTCAACACATCAACTACCATTCCATCCATTAGGTTATAGATACATTGATCATTTAATTACAAGTAAAAACATGGTGAGAGAAACACGTCGCTACTGCCATAAAATACATACATAACCAACAAAATAGCAACATAGATAATCACGAAAGTATAGCCATATAGACCACATATAATCCTTCAAAATTATCATAAAGTACAATGAGAAATACCATTTCATTAATGATGAAAAATCCAAACCCGGGATGGGGTTTCCATGTTCCACTCGACCGTAGAATGGTTGAGCCAAATCTCTCTTCAACCATTTACCCTCATGCCATATTCCAAGCATGAATGTTTGATCTCATAGGACACATCAATACAAAACCATACAGGGCTTTCAGAGGCCATCCACCTCAACCCCTCAAACAGTGACTCCACCACACGGCCGGACATCAAAAAACCATCATCAAATTAGTCTCTATCCAAGCCTTCCAGGGCTCCAGAGAGTTTTTCCAACCAAGGCTCTAGGACTAGTAACTCAACCCACAACTTTTATTGGGCTTCAGAGCGTTTGTCCAACTAAGGCTCTAGGACTAGTAACTCAACCCACCAAGCACTCCAGAGTGTTTGTCCAACCAGGGCTCCAGGAGTAGTAACTCACCCAAGTTGTTTCAGGGCTCTAGAGCATTTGTCCAACCAAGGCTTCAGGACCAGTAACTCAACCCAAGCTAAGGAAACATGAGAACCAATGAAAAACAAAACAATGAAAGTAAACCCACAATCACCCTGGCTATCTAGGAAATGGCAAGGCTAGAAAATCCACTGTCAATCTCCCATCCTCCATGCCAATGACAGATCACAACCAAAAATCTAGATGCATATGCCATGCATGCCAAAACTGGTGAAGGAAATATACATGCAACTCGATACTTACAGTCAAATATGAGGTAGTTGTTGATCCTGATGCCTTCTTGCACTCTCTTGCTCTTCCTTTGCGTTCTTGCTCCAAGAATCCAAGTATGCCACACCCTCCAAAAGTGCTCCAAGAAAACTTTAAGTCTCCAAGAATATGAGAGAGAGAGAGAGAGAGAGAGAGAGAGAGAGAGAGAGAGAGCCAAAACTGATCTGATAAAAATGTTACCAACTGATCCTCTTAAGCCTTTTTATGAATGAGGCCTCTATTTTCTTCATTTTCCATTATTTTCCTTCATTTTCCTCCTCACATGCAACCTATGACATTTCACCTCCATTTTCTCCTAATTTCCATTATTTTCATAAATAAATATGCCAAAATGCCACTTTTCCCTTCCAAATCCTTAGCCATTGCCTTTGCCAATTTCCTTAGCTATAAAAAATCACAAGTGATCCCCATCACTAGGATTCTTCCCAAAATTTAGCTTGGAATAAGTGTCCCATTATTTGTGGTTATTATTTTTCCTTTATTAACTTTTATTACATCGAATTTTCACAAGAGCTGTTACATAATGTCTTTAGCCTTTTTCTCCATTAGCCTTTTTCCATTTAGGTATTTTAATTTTAATTTATCATTGTTTCAAAACCATTGGCCCTTTTATGGAACTTCGTTGCAACGTAAATGTGTGCATGTTGGTTCAATTATGTACATATTTCAAGAAATATGGAAATATATGTCATCGATGCATGGATGGCTATGAAACTCCAATTTACATTTTGGGTTATCCTTAGTGTTTAACCAAGTATTATATTGGCCCTTGTCTACATTTCAAGAGAATTTAAATTAGTTGTTGAATTATCTTTATTTTCACAACTTACTCATTTCTTGGATTTTGGTCACATAAATTGGCAGTTACTTGAATTTGAATCCATTGATTGACTAATCAATTAATAATAATAATAAAAGGTGTATGATATTAATACTAAATTATTGTTAAAATAATTTGTTTTTTTTAACAAGGAAAAATCGTAATTTTTATTATCCAAAAGATAGAAAATGACATGTTGTATTTGTTGATGTATCATGTTGTAAAAGAGACTATTGGAAGGTATGGGAAGTCATAAAAAATGTCTGATATGCATATTGTGTATATAAAAAATAATAAAACATGATGTCCATATGTCCATCTATATATAACCATGCATACAAAAACTATATAAACATCATTGTCCAAAAGGTCAAAAAGAGTTGTTGATATATAAAGTCAAATGTTAAATGTCAATACAATGCATCAGTATCCAGAGCAAATTCTCACAAATTATTGGTGGTAATACTGATAATGGTCTAGTCCATTTTGGTCTATCACATGCCAAGTACCAAAATCCTGTTGCATGACTTCTTTGGATAACCTATCGGAAAGTGAATTCCTCTCCCTGTAAATGTGATGACAAGAAATGTAATCAAAATGGGATTTTATCATGAGAACTTCTTCCAAAAAACTATTGAGAGTGTGTGTGACATGATGTGTGTTGATTAAAACAATCCACAACCACCTATGAATCACCATAGACCTATAATTTTCAACAACCTTTTTCAATAGAGAATAGTAGTAGTAGTTTTAAGCTGAACAATTTTGCATAGTTGTTTGTACCTGACCCCAATCCTACCTTTAGTTCAAAGTGATGTGTATTATTTTTATGAAGTACAACACCCCCACCACACTGGTTTTGTTGTGAAGTACTGCCAAAATATGCCCAAGGCATGGATTAGTCGATAACCTCCTTGGAAATGGGATGCTTTTGTTGGGGTTGTTCCTCATTTGACAAAATATTATAAATTACTATAATTTGTGTATTGATTGAAAATTCATAGAGGATACCTCCTAAAATATTTTTTGATTCCTGGTGAACTAGATCCCCCAACAAGAGAGTAGTGGAACGATTTTAATTTTTGTAGGTGAAGCCTCATTCCACCACTATTGCCATGCATGTAAAACATTTTTACCCCACCATCTGTTGTTGATAAATAAGTCATGATAAATCGTGTTCCATACTTGTATCACAAATTGACAAGAAATGAATAAGTACTCTGTTGTTTCTTCATAATTTTTGCAAAGTGTGCACTAGGATGGGCCATAGAAGGATATATTTTTTAAATTTTCACTAGAGGGAAATTTGTTTTCCAGTATATTCCCAAAAAATAATCTTCCTTTTGCTGGACTCTTCAAATTTCAAAGATGTTTCCACCACCACAAAATCGTGTTCAGGCTCCTTTGAGGCAATGATATGTAAATAACCATCTTTAGGCATGTAAATTCTTCGTTTAGAGTGGATCCATAGTATTTCATCCTCTCGATCATGTATGTGGATGTGTGAAGCGAAAAGTGCATGCGTATAGTCATCCCAAACTTGGTGCCATTGTTCACGTAAATTCAAAGCTTCCGAATATTTCTAGTTTTGTCCACAAATGGATGGATGATCGTGGTCAAAAATTTGATTGAGATGGTAGATCCTTTGTGATGCTAAATAAGCAACCAAATCCAAGGGGAGTATGTTTTGATTTCTACTTCCAGACCAAGGGGTAAGTCTGATACGAACTCTATAGCGAGTCCCAATATGAAAAGAAAGACCAGAAGCAATAAGGTTGGATGATTTGATGATTGCTTTCCAAATAGTGGAAATGTTTGGTCTATCCCTGTTTTGTAGCTGAAACCAATTTATAGGGGAGAGGGGATAGATATATTTCCTGGTGACAAATTCATTCCATAAGTTTGTTGGGGAGATAGTACGCCAACCTCCTTTAGCCGCCCAGGCTTGAGATAAATTATAAATATTTTTGATACCCCATTCTCCTTACTTTTAGGGTAGTTTTATTTTGTCCTAGTTGACACATGAAAATGTTCGCCCCTCTTTCTATCCTCACCAAAGGAAATTACAACATCAATTCTAGATAATGTTCAAAATACCTTTAGGAATCCAAGATAGAGACATCCAAAAGACAGGGGTGGCTTCAAAGACATTTAATTAAGACCAACCTGCTAGCCTGGGATAACCATTTATGACTCCAAATTTTTATTAATGTCTCAATTTTTTCCACCAACCACATCCAATTTGCCTTCTTGTAGTCATTAGGTTTTAAATGGAAACAAAGATATTTAATGCCTTCCTCAATCATCTTTATTTGAATAGGGAAGAGTCCTCTTGCATACTCCATTTCATCCTCAGAACATCCAACCACCGTGAGAGTGGATTTAAGATTATTTGCAACTATATCCATTGCTTTTCTGAAGACGTTCAAAATATCATAAAATGATGTTGAGTCTTGGCTGGATCCATCCAGAAAAATGAGCACACCATCGATAAATAATTGATGTGTGAGTGTGATCTCACTTACCACAGGAAAGCCCGATATTGTGCCTCATTGTTTTTTCACTCTTTACCTATCTATTTAATCCTTCCATGACTAAAATAAAAAGGAGGGAGGACATCAGACATCCTTGAAGAAGGCCCCCTTTTAGCGTGGAATAAGTGAGATGTTGCATTGTTAGTTAATACCGCAAAATCTATACTAATGCAACACATGATGCAATTTATTATGTTGTTTTTAAATCCCATATGAGTTAATATCATTATGATATAAAGCCAGTTTTTTCTTTCAAAGGATTTCAAAAAGTTTACTTTTAGGATCATTCCTTTCAATTTCTTGGTCTTAAGGGTGTGTAAACCTTCCTGTGCAACCCCAATAGCTTCATGTATCTGATGATCCTACAGGAAAGCAAACTATTATAGTGTAATATGACGGGATAATATAGGTTTGATGTGGTTGAAAATGATCTTTGTAATGATTTTATAAATCACATTGCAGAGTGAGATGGGTCTATAATCATCAAATGAACTCGGATTGTATGATTTGGGAATCAGAGCTATGAATGTAGTGTTGTAAGCTCCATACATCTTCCCAGAGGTATGACATTCTTCAACAACATTTAATAAATCAATACCAATCAAGTGGTAAAATCTCAGGTAAATTCAACTACCCATCCATCCGGTCCAAGACTTTTGTACTTTTTGACCTAGTGAAGAACCGCCTCAAGTTCCCCACCAGATACCAGTTGCTCAAGTTCTTCATTATCCTCCTCCATAACTTGATTTTTTATTATAGAAATATAATAATTTATATTATTATATTTAATTATTTATTATAATGATTATTTACCATTATAATAATAATTATCATTATTATACGTTGAAATTAACACGAGTGATGTTATTTTCTGGAGGGTACAGCTTAGGGTTTTGAATGAGCTTCACAGCACCTGACCATCTCTGAACAACAAAAAACCTGCAAAATCTGAGCTTCTCTGGCAATTGCAGAACCTAGCTTTTGGGTCCACTGATATGGGTCCCCTTCTAGGGGAGGCTGCAGAGCCTCCCCCAAGCGCCAGCATCAAGATACAGCTTCAACATGAAGTTGAACAGGATTTTGACACGAGAAAACCCACCAATAGAGTATAGTAGACTGAATCAGCTGAACAAGGGACACAAAAAACACCACATGATGCAAAGGCACTACCTCCTACTCAGCAACAAAATAATCCAGCATTGAACAGCAAGATCCCCAAAGCCACCTCGGCCACCTGCAAGCCCATTGCAGCGGAGAGACCTAAGATAGAACTACTGGGCATCAGATCAATGCCCAAATCCAACTTATGAAGGACCACGCTCTCATAGGGAGATTTATTGGCTTCTGGCCAACAGAGAAAGCCCTGTAAGTATGCGTTGCAGCCAAATGGAAACCCAAGGACCATGTAACCCTACAGCTCGGACCCAAAGGCTTCTTTACGGCTATCTTTAACTGCATAGAAGACCGTAATCGAGTCCTAGATGGAGGACCTTACTTCTTCAACTCCGTTGGCTTGTATCTCAGAGACTGGATAGAAAGATTCAATCCAAACAAAGAAGATTTCAGTTGGGCACCTATCTGGATCCACCTGTATTCCCTTCCCCTAGAATATTGGGATGAAGAATCTCTAAAAGACATTGGAAATGGTCTGGGAGACTTCATCAAGATAGCCGAAGAAACGAAGCTAAGAAGATACACCTCCTATGCTCGCATCTGTGTTTACATGCATCTCGACAAGGCACTCCCGTACTCGGTAAGTCTTTATCACGATGATTTTGAATGGATTCAGCCAATAGACTATGAACATGTTCCCTTTCGATGCAGAAAATGCCATGCACATGGTCATCTTTTCTGTGATTGTCCCCTAAATGTCAACCCCCATCCTCGTACCTCCTTAGAAAAAACTGATGAGGATGGATTCACCAAAGTCAATGCCTGGAAAAAACATCACAAAAAATCCGCTTCTGGATCCAAAATTCCCACAGCTAACTCAACCCCACCCTCTACCAGAAACAATTTTGATATCCTAGCTCAATCCGCCTCAAAAGACATTGAAACCCCCACCAATATTGAAAATATTCTCAAGTCATCTACGATCATTCAGCCCTCAGTCTCTCAGAAAGACCCAAAGCCATCTCAGACCATGAGAAGCCCAATATCCAAACCCACCAAGGAATCTGAATTGAGACTCAATGGAATGGACATGGTTATCTCTTACCAAGAACCAATCCATCCAAATGACCTGCTAGCAGGAAGTAGTGAGCCCAAACAAATGGAAGAAGAACCTGAAAGTATTGACATTGGGGATCTGGACATATTTGGTCTTGAGCAAGCTTGTAAATAGAAAGAGTTTGATAAAATCTCGGACATACAACTAGAAAATTTGGAGGTGATCCTCTCTCGAGCACACTAGCAGCGAACACTAGGGATACAACCAGGCAGTCAATGGAATGGGAAAAACCTTCCCAAGGATACTAAGAAAAGTTCAAGAAAGATGGACCTACAAAGAACCATCATCATTGGGGAAATGTTGGTGGAGTCAGGAAGATACTCCAAATTAACAAAGTACTACAAGCTGCTACCCAATCTTGAATCATGAAGCTCACATCTTGAAATTTAAGAGGGTTAAATAGCCCTGTGAAATACAGAGTGATCAAAAAAATGATACCTCACATATTCTTCATGCAAGAAACAAAATGTAATAGTAATACCATAGGTACCATTCTAGCAAAAGCCTGGCTAGGAAGCCAGTCAATGGTGGTGGATGCTTCAGGAGCTTTAGGAGGACTAGCAATAGCATGGGACACCCAAGCGATTTCCCTCACTGACTTTCGTGCGAACCATAATCTCATTCAAGAAAATTTTCACATTATTGGAACCAATATACATGGACACCTCACCAATGTATACTTCCCTCAGGATGGGGTGAACAAACTAGCTTTGTTGAGCACAATTGAAAGAATCAATTCAACCAGAACCCATCCTCTGTGGATTGCAGGAGGTGATTTTAATATGATCACTAAGATGGAAGAAAAGAGTGGTGGCCGAACTAGACTAGAAGTGGAAAGCGGCTGCTTCAAGGACTTCATACAAAATAATTGGCTCATAGATCTACCATTTAACAACAGAATTTATACCTGGAACAATAAAAGATCAGGTTCGTAGCAAATTGCCTCAAGGTTGGATTGGTTTTTGATATCTGACAATGCAATTCATGTAGGAGGAGACTTTACTGCCTCAATTTTGCCACTTTCAGGATCAGATAACTGGCCCATTTCACTACAATCTCAAAGACCTGGCAACCAAGCTAGAATACCTTTTTGTTTTGAAGCATTTTGGCTCACCCACCAGGACTTCAGTCATATGGTCACCTCCGTTTGGAAAATTTTCAAACCCACAGAGGGATAAAAAATGTACCAATTTCAACAATGACTCAAATAGTTAAAAGCACACATCAAACATTGGAATCAAATGACCTATGGAAACATTTTCCAAGCCCAAAAATCTTTGGTTCAAGAAATGATGGAAGTCCAGCAAACTATAATAACAGGTGGTAGAACGGAAACTTTAACTGAAAAAGAACAGAGCCTACAGAAGCAACTGGATGAAAGAAGAAAGCAAGAAGAGATCCTCTAGAGGCAGAAATCCAGAGTAAGGTGGTTAAAAGAGGGAGAGCAGAATACAAGATTCTTTCACCACACCACCATTCAAAGAAGAATGCACAATCATATCTCTCAACTCCAGACTCAACAGGGAGAAAGGATGGAACAACACAAGGACATTGAAAGAGAACTACTTCAGCATTTCAAAAGCGTGCATCAAGAACCACAAATTAACAGACAACCCGCAATAGAAAGGATCCTCCAGCATATCCCCAAAATTATTACGGAGGAACATAATCAACTTCTACTCAGACCAATTACTCTTTCAGAAGTTCAAACAGCAATGAATCAGCTCAAATAGGGGAAATCTCCTAGACCCGATGGATTCACCTCTAATTTCTTTCACAAATTCTGGGAACTCATCAAAACGGATGTTTGGTAGGTGGTGGAAGAATCTATAACTTTGCATTGGATGCTTCCGTCTCTGAATGAAACCTTCATAGCACTCATACCCAAAGAAGAGCATTCTATGACTCGGATAAATTCAAACCAATAGCTCTCTGCAATGTTATCTACAAAGTCATATCCAAAGTTATAGCCTCTCGCCTGAAACCATTGTTACCCCTTTTAATATCGCTAGAACAATCGGGATATGTAGAAGGACGACAAATTATTGACGACATCATTCTCACTCATGAGATAATCCATTCTTTAAAGCATAGCAAAAAAAACAGGTATGCTTCTCAAAATTGATCTCTCAAAATCCTTTGACAAATTAAGCTAGAATTACATGAAAAGAATGCTCATAGCCTTTGGTTTCTCTCCTACTTGGGTTAGATGGATAATGAATATGATTTCTTCCTCTTTCTTCTCCATTCTAGTGAATGGAATTCCCTCTCGCCCTTTCCAACCCTCAAGAGGCATACGACAAGGAGATCCTCTCTCTCCCTTTCTCTTTGTGTTAATGGCTGAAGGGCTAGGTCATCTCATTAAGAATGCTCTTCATACTCAGCAGATCAGAGGAATCTCTATCCATGACTGCCCAACCATCACCCATCAACAGTTTGTAGATGACAATATGTTATTTGGGCACCCATCTGTTCAAGAAGCCTTCAAAATTAAATCTTTGCTTGATGAATACTCGAAAGCCTCTAGAGCTAGCATCAACACAGCTAAATCCCAAATTTTATTTTTTCATACCCCCCCTTCCACTCAATCCTCTATATCTCGTATTCTTGGTTCTCTAAAGCCTATCTCCCTTCCCAATGTTTAGGCACACCTTTGACTGACTCTGCCATTAAACATGCCTCATGGAATTTGCTCCTCGAAAAGCTAGAAGGGCGCCTTTCTTCTTGTACTTATAGAGCCCTCAACATAGCTAGCCATCTGGTGTTAGTAAAAGCCATGTTACAATTTATGCCTCTTTACCTTTTCTCTGTGTTAGCAGCACCAAAGTGGGTGATCAAAAGAATCAAAAACCTGCGACGCAACTTTCTCTGGGGATCCTCAGGCCAAAATAGAAAATGGGCATTGGTCAAGTGGACGACTATTTGCCTCCCTAAAAAATATGGAGGAATGGGCCTCTGGGACCCTCAACATAGGTCATGGGAGCAAGGATATGGTGGAAATGGCTATCAGCGCCACACACACATTGGGAAACACTATGGACTGCCAAATATGAAAACAACAGGCCCCCAGATGAATTAATCAGACTTCTTCCCACTGAAAAGGGATCTCTTATCTGGAATGCAGCAAAAAAACATAACACCATAGTACAACAACATAGTTTCTGGGAAATCAGAGATGGCAGTAATGCTCGATTTTGGATGGACTCTTGGAATCAAAGACCAAGGCTAAGCAATGAGTTTCAACCTCCACAAAAAGAGGAATGGGAAATGCAACAGAAGAAAACAGTCAATCAGCATTGGTCCCCAGAACTTAATCAAGGATACAGGAAATGGCTAACTGCAGCTCAAATATGCAGACACGGAACAGAGAAAATACATAATGCGCTGGATACAGAACTCATGAATAGGAAAATCTTATTCTTAGACAAGAAGGATATCCTACGATGGGGATATACACCACATGGGACATTCACCACAAAAAAGGCGTACAATATCTTGATGAGCCAGTAGGATGGAAAAGACCCAATATGGGAGAAAATATGGTCTCCAGGTATTTGGCCCAAGATATCAACGTTTGTATGGCTGCTATGTCATTCTCACTTGGGACAATCTAAGGAAGAAAAGCTTCAATGGGCCTTCTCGATGCCCCAATTGTAGCCAACAGGAAGAGACAATCCAACACCTTATGAATACATGCCATCTTGCCACCAAACTATGGGAAAAAATTGAATTCAGATGTCAAAAGAAGGGTAGAGTACCAAAAGATATCACAAACACCATTAGAAATTGGATAGTTGATCCTTACAAGAGCAGGCTGCTAAATTCACTTTGGAAAATTATCCCAGGCTTACTTGTTTGGACCTTATGGAAAGAAAGAAATAAAAGAATATTTAAGAATCAGTATACTCCTCTGGATGCCCTATGGAACAACTTTTGCACCAATCTATAGGAAACCTTAACTCTTCAGAACTGGCAGGAAGAGGACCTTCCTACCCTTCCTTAGGAGAAGAACATATGGGAGAATTGAAACCTTTGTATCTCCCAGATCATTAAGCACCCTAACAACAACACTCAAAGTAACATCGCTTCCAGTCATTGGCAACCTCCCTCCCATGGAATTGTACAACTAAACTTTGATGGAGCCTCTAAAGGCAATCCAGGTAAAGTAGGTTATGGAGGAATCTTCAGGGATCATGATGGCATACCTCTTCTAATATTCTATGGGTCGATAGGATGGGATACAAACAACTCAGCGGAATTGGAAGGACTATGGCAGGGCCTATGCTTGGCCCAGAAACATGGTTTTTTTCCTATAATAATTGAAGGAGACTCACAAATCCTTATAACCATAGTCAATCGCATTCTCCAGGGTACTCATACCCACAAGGTAGCAAGTAGCTGGAGATTAGCGGAGCATTTAGAACTCATTGAAAAATGGCTCATTAGCAATAGAGCTATCACTTTCCAACATACCAAATGGGAAAGCAATAAAGTGGCAAATCTCCTAGCAAATCTAGGGGTGAATAGTGATCGAGTCCTAATTGCTGGACTGCTTGACATTTTAAATGATAGCTCTCATCTACAGGAATGCATCAATCTGGTGCAGAGGGATGCAGAATCCCTAGATGCGGGTGATTAATGGAGACGGCACAGCAAGGATCATCCGGGCGGGCAAGTGGTATGGCCACATGGCCTCTCGCACTGCTAACGAGATGCCCACTGCCAGAATTTATGGCAATTTAATGAAGCCTGAAAGCCAAAAATCATTAATGGAGGGAGAGAGCCGAGGCCACCTACTTCTGGTTCTGGACCTTAAGATGGAGAATAATCCGCGTCCCCCCACTGCTCTGCCTCCTCTTGCCTACAATTTCCTTCCCGCAGCAGCATAGCCGAGCTCCAAAACAACCACGGGGAGAAGATGTCAACTTCTCTGCTGTATTGAGTTAATTGGCGATTCCCATTTCTCTCATAACCCACTCTGCTATTACATAATTGTTGTTCCAACCCTCAATTCCACCTCAGGCACTCGTATTCCTCACTCCCCTGTCTTCTCAAGCCACTCCACCCCGTCTCCAGCTCCTCCAAGCACCCAGCGAATTGATATTCACCCAGCGAATATGCCTCGCCTCAGGCACAGAATGAGAAGCCGCGGGGGTAGCAGTCAAAGGAGAGCAATCTGCCCTCCCTCATTGTCCCCATCTGACTCGGCTCAAGCGGATTCCTCCTCGCCTTTGAACGCGGCTCAAAGTAGGGGTCGCTTTCCCATCACCCGCAATGGAAGAGGGCAGACCCAGAGAGCTGGCCAAAGGCATATGGTGGAAACCCAGCACCCTCAATCTGACTATGAGCTAATGATGAACCCCTCTCACTCCACCCAATTCCAATTCAGATGCACCCTGGACTGCCCCTGTATCATCGCCACCATCTCTTTTGCCTTCAGGGAGGAGCCACAACGCAATTTAGTCCCAACTAGCATCATTCCTAACAGGATGGGTGACACCAGGCAGAAAAACTTGTAGGGTGATGCTCGAAACAGGACGAACGCAGCTCGCTCCAACCTAGAAGCATTGAACAGGACAAGTAACACCCAGGTGGTAATGGGAAGGAGGCAGATGGGACGAACAATCCAGATCGCTAAGAGTAGTGGGACACCATGAACAGTGGCCAACAACAAGCCAACGATGACCCATATGCTTACGGGTGTCTCATCGTGGAGGAAACCCCACCACCTGCTGACACCTAGCAGGCTTCGTTTCTTTTCCAGGTTCCTAGTCATCAGGTCTTCTTTGGTCTTCTTAGTGGTTTTTATTTGTGGTTGCTGTTAAGTGGGGTTGTTAGGATATTCCGACACATAGGAAATAGTTAAGTACAACTTGGTCTAGTATAGAGTTAGGTATAGAGTTAGGTAAAGTGTGTTTCTTTACCATGTACATTTTGTAACTTACAATCCGACGGTCACCATATGTAGTGATCCGATGGTTCATTCTCTCCTCGGTATTACCGACACCTGATCCGTGGCTTAACCCCCGATTGGTCCATGATCTCTATTTAAAGATCATGGAGGGTCATTTGTACGGTAATCCGTATATGAGAGAAGCATATGTAAATTTTCATTCTTTTATTAATAAATTGCCTGAAGTGGCCGCGTTGGCTCAGGCCGTGGACTGTTTCCCTCTTTGAGGGTTTTAACCACATCAAAATACTGGTGTATTGATCTATGATCTGTTTGTGAGCGGTGTCCTTTGGTGTTCTGTTCGAGGAACTTACCCTGTAAATTCCTACATGGTATCAGAGCTATTTGAGGGCCGCATCCGTTGGTGATCCAAATCTGAAGCCGATAGAACTGCATCCGACAACCATTTCCTAGATCTACTATTTCTGACTACTGTCGGGCCGAGAGGACTGATCTATTGTGTTGGGAGCATCTGTTCCAGTGAGGAACCCCTTTCGTTTCACGCGAAAAGGTTTCCAGTAGCCCTAGCTGCGTCATTTTTAAGATCTGGAGGTATACAGTGTTTATTTGCAGTTTACAGTCATTTTCTCTCTGTTTATTTCGGTTTCGGTTTATTTAGCCTTTTTTATTACCGGATCTATGCCTTTCATTTCTGCGTATGCTCTTTGCCCTGCTACTCTGTGCAATCTGGGCAAATCAGAAACAGAAAGGAAGGATTTTTCTCATGCATATGCTCTTTTCTGCTGTGCCTTAGTGTGATCTCAGAAAATCAGAAACATTGAGGAAAATATTTAGTTTCCGGCTAAAGCTAACTTTGAGCCGCAAGGTTCGTTTTTGAAAATATTTAGTTTCCGGCTAAAGCTAACTTCGAGCCGCAAGGTTCATTTTTTTCTGTATGTCCGTGTTGGGTTATGTGTTTTTTGTTTTGTAGGGAAAAAGGGCTTTCTCAAAGCAAGCACGCAACCCAAAGCATCAACCCCTCTCTCTCTCTCTCTCAAGCAAGCACGCAACCCAAAGCATCAACCCCCCCTCTCTCTCTCTCTCTCTCTCACACACACACACACACAAACTTTTTGTATAGCTCACTTGGTGCAAAGCTAATTTATGAGAGTAGAGGTCTTGGGTTCAAGTCTCCATTTTGTGGGGGCAGATTTTTCATTTCCGCACATTCCCGCACTTCGTCGGCGACTTCATCAAAATTTTCTTCAAAAAGCCATAACTTCTTCATCCAGAAGCCGTTTTCAGAACCGTTTTTTTTTAAACAGCCTAATTTTTCGAGATCTTTCCATTGAAACACTTAGTTTTAGCATCTATAGCTTCAGTTTTTTTTTTTAAATGGAAAGTCCATGCCAGGTTATTCTTGACAGCACCAACTACTTCCAATGGTGGTCCTACATTGTGGATTTACTTAGAAGTAAAGGTCTTTACAGAATAGCCACAGGCCAAGAGACCAAACCAAAAGATGAAGACAAGGCAGCTAAATGGGAAAATAGACAAGACCAAGCACGTGGGTTGATAGGGATGTCTATTTCTCCAGATCTTAGATTCCATATTGCAGAACTTAATACTCCTGATGAAGCAATGAAACAGATTACTAAAGTCTTTGGAATTAAAAATGAACTTAAAGCCCATCAACTTGAAAATGAATTGCTTACATTGGACCCCAATAATTTTTCTTGCATTGAAGATTTTTTGTCCAAGTTCAAGACCCTTAGACTTCTCTTGGAAGGTGTTAAGGTTAAGAAAGAAGATAGTAGCCTTATCTACTCCATTCTTACTAAGTTGGGACCAGCCTATTCTGTGTTTGTTTCCACCTTCCATTCTACAAGAGAAGCCTTCATTTCTCAAGGACAAACCTACAAGTCCCCTTCCTTTGATTCCTTTTGTGATTCTTTAATAAGAGAACAAGAAAAACTCTTACACCTTGGTCTTCTTCATCTTGGAAACTCTTCTAAGAAAGCGTTAGCCGCCCAGCAGCAACCAAATCCAAAGAATCCTAAGAAGTTGTATCCTAAAAAGAATGGTCCTAAACCAAACAAGGGTCCTAAGCAATTTCAGCCTCAAAATGAAAAATCATTTCAACAAAATTATAAGACAAATAAAAACAAAGGGAAGAAGACTGATAGACATTGCAACTTTTGTAATCGAGATGGCCACTTAGAATCCAAATGCTTTAAGAAGATGGAAGCCTTGGAAGCAGAATGAAGAAGCATAACATCCATTTGGAGCACTCTTCAACTTCAACTTCATCTTCAGGAATGGCACTTTCTGCATGTGGTTGTCAAGCATCTCGGTCTGGCTATGCACTAAATGTATCTTCTTCTTCTCATTCTCATGAGTGGCTCATTGATTCTGGAGCTTCTTATCACATGGCCAAAAACAAAGCCATGTTTTCTTCTTTAAATGATTGTAACACCAAAAATATATATGTTGGTGATGATAGATCTCTTAGTGTTGTAGGGACTGGAATTGTTCATATAGACAATGGTCAGTTTAATGATGTATTATGTGTTCCAACCTTATCCTGCAACCTTCTATCTATATATCAGATAACTCATTTAGGTGAAGGTAAAATCGTTGAATTTTCACCTCACGATGTTGTAATTAAGGACCTAAGAGATCCTAGACAGATTTTAGCTACTGGCATTGCTGATGATTCTACAAGGTTGTATAAGTTACTTTGGGTCATCAAATCTTCCCTCAGTATTTGTTGCTCATAATGATGAAGTGAGCAAACTTTGGCATGAGCGATTTGGTCACTTAAACTATCGCTCTCTTCAGAATCTATGTAAAGAAAATATGGTGACAAGTCTTCCAATGGTATCTTGCAGAGATGGTGTTTGTTCCGGATGTGTAGTCGGAAAACATCATCGGGACAGTTTTGAAAAACGTGCCTCTTGGCACGCCTCAGCCCCTTTACAGCTCGTGCATAGTGATTTATGTGGTCCACTTCCAGTTGCTTCATTCTCTGGCTACAAGTATTTCTTAACTTTCATTGATGATTTCTCCAGACGCACTTGGGTATACTTCTTTAAACTCGAGAGTGAAGTATTTAACATGTTCTTGGCCTTTAAGGCCTTTGTTGAAAAACAATCTGGACATCAAATTCTTAAGCTAAGATCTAATAATGGCGGAGAATATGTTAAAAACACATTTATCAACTTCTGCACTGAGAATGGAATTCAAATGCAACATACTGTTCCATATACTGCACAACAAAATGGTGTAGCTGAAAGGAAGAATCGCACCTTAAAGGAAATGGCTAATTGTATGCTTCAATCTAAAGGACTTTGTCTTAATTATTGGGCAGAAGCAATTAACTGTGCAAATTACATAATAAATCACACTCCTACTAAGGTTTTAAATAATCACTCCAGAAGAAGCATGGAGCTCAATCAAACCAGATGTAAGTCACTTTCGTGTTTTTGGAAGTGAAGCATGGGCCCATATTCCAGATGAGAAACATAAAGCTTTAGAACCTAAGAGTGAAAAATGTATTTTTGTTGGATATTCTGAAGATTTCAAAGGATATAGACTTATTCCACTTAAGTCTAAAAATGTTATCATTAGAAGAGATGTAAAGTTTGCTGAAAATATATCGGCCTGCGAGCCTAGTTCGGCGGATGTGCCACCTCTCCCTATCTCTTCTACTTTTGAAAATATTTCTTCTTCAGATGATGAAAACGAGGATGAAAATCCTCCCCCACCTTCTCAGGATCCTCCTTCAGCTCCTCAGCTTCCAAAATGGGTCTGTGCTACTCGGGATGCAGCAGGTGATCTTGCCGGTGATCCTACAGATCAGCGACGTACACGTTCTCAGTTCGAGAGAGCCTCTTCTTTACTGGCTCAAGCTTCAGCGAATTATGATCCTGACACCTTTGCAGAAGCTTCAGGCCATCCAGATTGGGAAGCAGCTATGAATGAAGAATATCATTCATTATTGGCAAATGATACATGGGATCTTGTTCCTCTACCAAAGGGACGAAAACTTGTTAGATGCAAATGGGTTTACAGAACCAAGTATGGACCAAATGGGAAAGTTGATAAACATAAAGCTCGTCTTGTTGCTAAGGGTTTTTCACAAGTTGAAGGCATTGACTATACTGAAACCTTCTCCCCTGTTGCCAAAATGAACTCTATCTGCCTTGTTCTTTCCCTTGCTGCCTCTTTCAAATGGGAAGTCCATCAGATGGATGTTAAATCCGCCTTCTTGCATGGGGACTTGCATGAAGAAATCTATATGGAACAACCTATTGGCTTTATACAAACAGACTCCGGCCTTGTATGTCAGCTTAAGAAATCCCTTTATGGTCTCAAGCAAGCTCCTCGAGCTTGGTATGCCAAAATGGATAACTTTCTTTTAGAAAATGGCTTTTCTAGGTGTCATTTTGACAATACTGTCTACACCAAGAAAGTGGGCAAGTCTCTTATCATTCTTTTTCTTTATGTTGATGATCTTATCATGACTGGTAGTGATCCCAACCTTATAAACCATGTGAAGTCTAGCCTTAAAAGGAAGTTTGAAATGACAGACTTAGGACACTTACATTATTTTCTTGGTCTTCAAGTCTTGCAATCCAAGGAAGGTATTTCCCTTTCCGAATCCAAGTATGCCTGTGATATTCTACGCCATTTTCACATGGAAGACTGTAAGCCAGCCCCTTCTCCCTTTCAGTCTGGAGTCAAACTTTCAGTCACTTGTACTTCTCCTGAAGTTGATGCTACCTTATACCGTCAACTTGTAGGAAAAATTTTGTATCTAACCCATACTCGTCCTGACCTTTCCTTTGCTGTTGGCCTTGTTGCTCGGTTTATGCAAAACCCACGTGAAAGTCATTGGAAAGCAGCTAAAAGAATACTTCGTTATGTTCGAGGTACAGTTCAGTTTGGGATTCATTACAGTGTCGAAGCAGCTCCTCTATTGGTTGGTTTCACTGATTCCGATTGGGCTGGTGACCCTGATGATCGGAAGTCTACTGCAGGTTATGTGTTCACTCTTGGTTCAGGACCTATTACATGGGCTTGCAAGAAACAAGGTGCCATTTCTCTTTCTTCAGCAGAAGCAGAGTATCGTGGTGCCGTAGAAGCTAGTAAGGAAGCCTTGTGGCTTCGTCATATCCTATCAGAGTTTGGCTTTCAGCAGCAGCATCTGACTACACTTTGGTGTGATAATCAAAGTGCCATTCAGCTATGCAAAGATCCAGTCCAACATCAGCGCAGCAAACACATTGAACTGCACATGCACTTCATCAGAAAGCTCATTCACGACCATGTTCTTGAAGTGCAATATTGTTCAACAGATGATCAAGTTGCAGACATCTTTACAAAGGCTCTCACAGAGGCAAAGTTCACTAAACGTCAATTTATGGTTGGAGTTCAGGAAGTTGTCACTAAGGGGGGATAGGCTCTAGTGCCTCCTTCCTTCTCCTATTGTGTCATATTTGTAAATCCTTCAATCCTATCCCAAGTTGTTCTTAAGGGGGGATGTTAGGATATTCCGACACATAGGAAATAGTTAAGTACAACTTGGTCTAGTATAGAGTTAGGTATAGAGTTAGGTAAAGTGTGTTTCTTTACCATGTACATTTTGTAACTTACACTCTGACGGTCACGATATATAGTGATCCGACGGTTCATTCTCTCCTCGGTATTACTGACACTTAATCCGTGGCTTAACACCCGATTGGTCCATGATCTCTATTTAAAGAGCATGGAGAGTCATTTGTAGGGTAATCTGTCTATGAGAGAAGCATATGTAAATTTTCATTATTTTATTAATAAATTGCCTGAAGTGGCTGCATTAGCTCAGGCCGTGGACTGTTTCCCTCTTTGAGGGTTTTAACTACGTCAAAATACTGGTGTATTGATCTGTGATCTGTTTGTGAGCGGTGTCCTTTGGTGTTTTGTCCAAGGAACTTACCCTGTAAATTCCTACAGGGGTCTTTTTTGGTTTTTTGTTTTGTTGGAAATCTCTCAAACATGGACATTATAAGCTGGTTTCCCCTATGTGGGCAACTCACACCTTCTTTGGACTGGTTTCCCCTTGTGGGTAGTCTTTTTTTCAGTCACTGTTTGCTAACACTTGGTAAATTCTCTGAGACAGGGTCTGCAGAGGCCAGTGCCTTCATGTAACACTATTTTTGTATCTTTAATAGAATCAGTCTTATTCAGAGAAAAAAAAAGACAAAACAAAACAAAACAACTAAATAAATAAATAAATAAATAAAAATTATCATTATTATTGAAATAGTTATTATCGTTATAATTGTAGTTAGAGGCATATGAGTACACTAACTATTATTACATAAATACATTATCAATATGTTGACATATTTATATTTATGATTATTTTATATATATATATATATATATATATATATATATTATTTACTTAATGTATATATTCTATACCATTATCGATATTTTGAATATTTTTATTATGAATATTTAAATATGTAACTTAACGCTATGGACATTAAGGTATTTATAACATTATGTTTTGATATTATTATTTTTAATATAATTATTGTTTTCTTTTTATTATTCATTCACATATTATTATTTATAACATTATGCTTATATATATACGAATTTTTTGAATTATGAATCTACAGGGAAAGCATCTTGTCCTTTTACTCTTTAATGCCCCTATGCCTTTGAAGACTATCATAGTATCATTTATGTCACATCCAAACATTTCCCGACTCTTCAAGATCTTATAGTGTGATTGTTGACATAATTAATGTCAGAACATAACATTTCTTTATAAGCTAACCAAGACGAATATCAAAATCCCCCAAGACCGTTTATGAACATATCACTTAATGAAATATTGCAAGCTATGTAAACATAAGTTAACCATGATAAGCATCACTATATGAAAAACTTCTGACCAACTATACAAACTTAAAATACCATTAAGGAACATGATATTGTGTTCAAAAATAACCATTAGTGAATATAATGTTTCAACAAAAGTTTACAAAGATAAATGTCAGAATGTGTTAAATATAACATAACCTTTCATCCATGTCATGATGTCATGAACTTAATCCTTCATCAATGTCACCATGTCATGAACATAACTCATAACTCTTATTTAGAACATTTTTTATGTCACTTAAATTTGAAAGACATAGGAACAAAGGGACTGTCTCTCTAATTCAACATGGTCAACATAGTCAACATGGTATCATGGCCAACCATAGTCAACATTAATAAAGTCAAATATCAATAATCAAAATCAAACATAGTCAACATAGGTGTAGTCACCAACCATTGTCAACTATAGTGAACTAGGGCATCATGGTCAAATATTGGGCATCCACAATAATATATAGGTAAACACTCACAAACAAAACTAAGTCACAATGTGACAAACAAAATCAACTTTATAGTATGATGATCAACAAATGATGTCACATTACAACATCACAATGTGACAAACAACAAAAAATGTTGTAATGTCATGGACAAAAAATGATGTTGAGATGTGATGATAAACAAATAATTTAACAAATAAAAAAATAAAGTTAATCGTTGTCATTCATTGTCAAACATAGTCATTTTCATATAATATGGACAACAATCATGAACAACATGGTTAAGAAGCCCAACCATGCTCAATCAAGTTCAACCATGGTCAAACCATGCAATAATGGTCAATAAGGTGAACTATAGTTAATTGTGGTTAACCATGGTGAACATGGTCAAACCTCATCATACATTGTCAACATGGGAAAATAAACAATAACACACTTGGACAAAAAAAATGATTTCACGGTGTGGTGAAGAACAAATGATGTAACTATGTGTTGTACTATGTAACAGCCCCCCCATTTATACAATTAATAGTTAATATTTGCCATATAAATGGGGACCCTCTTTAAATTTTTAGCCTTTGAAAAATAAATACTAACTCTAAGGAATTGCCTTGAAACCCTTAGAAAACAACCCAAGCTTAGGACCTTTATCGCAAATCGGATTTCGTAGTTTTCCATGTGATAATTATAAACATCTCTAAGAAAATCCCGAAATGCAATATGCGATGAATCCCCCCATTGCAATATTCCGATCAGAATGCCTTAAGAACACTCGATCGCACTTCGCAAAGTCGCAAATAAATAAAGCATGTGTTACACAACATTTTGTCACTGTCCCTATACTCCTCGTCTACGATCCTAGAGGACCTCTACAGTGAACCCGACATGCTTTCCTGTCATGAAGAAACTCCCAGTATGTCCCTCTTCATGAGCAGGATAATTCCCCTTTGCATCATTTCCCAAGAATCTTCCTTTTATCCCAGTTTACAAGACCAGCGCTACTGACTAGTTTCCTCCTCATGTTGATTTGCAGAGATTAAAACTAGCACTAGAGTCATACGGAGCGACTGAGTCCTTTTCCAGTCACGTTTATCCTCTTTTGGCAAGTTTTTTAAAAATGGAGCCGAAGCTTCCAGGTCTAGAAGCTTCGTAACGGAATTCTGGTAGATGGTTGGGCTGGATGGAGCTGAAGCAGTTAGTTTGGGCTCCTTTCCCTTATTAGGATGGAACAAACTCAATAGATAAGACCTTCTCCCATGTTGAGAGGAACCATCTCCCATCCATCCAAGCTATATAAACCTCTCTTTTCCCAAGCTAAACTAGTTTTGGGAGTGATTTTGAATGATCAGCAAGATATATATAGCTTATAGCTTTCTAGTATATGTTTGAGGGAGAATGGTGTGTTTTGGTTTGGTTTGAGACTAGAGGGAAGAGGCCTTAAAACTTTTATTGTTGGGGCTATCCATGAGATGCTAGAAAAAGTGTGGGAACTCAAATACATCGGAGGAGACCAGCAATGTCATGGAATTGGTTGTGATCTCTTTCTAATTTATATGAATACAACTATTGATTGATTTCCTACATGAAGTGATATTTTACATCTTTATGGCTTAATGTTCCTTGACCTATTAAGTAGGTTGGATATAATATTGTATGATATCACGTTTGTTGTTGTTATTGTTTGTTTTCTTGTTTTAGGTATTCGAAGTAAGGAAAGAGAATATAGCTGGAGTAAGGAAGCAGGATCATCACCAAGCGGAATAGCGTTCTAAGAGGTAGGCCCTCTTAATTGATTCTAGCTTAAGGATATTTTTCATATATTGTTTGTTTGTGTCTAGACCCGCTCTCTCGAGCTAGAGGAATTATTTGTGTCCGCACTGAGAATTTACCTACACCACAAATTGGCGACTCTGCTGGGGAGCCAATCCTTCTGTTTGATTGATTGTCATTTCATGGTTTTGTGTGAACTTTTCTAGTATCACCATTTCCCTTTAGTTTTCTACTTTTCCTGGTTTACTGCTCTGAGTTTGAAATTTACAGTGGCAGGTCTGGTTTTGGCCTTTGAAAAAATTTATTTTTTTCTTGAATCCCTCGATCAACACTCTTTTTGGCCAAACGATCGTGCCAATTAGGCCTATCAGTGCTAGTTGTAGTCTGGCTAGTCACGCCGGTCATGTTGATCAACACTTGTTGTCAGTTAGGAAGTTTCTCTGATTCCTGTAGGTGAAGATCAGGGTTTCTCCCAGATCATAACCAATGTGTCTTTCCATCTTAATTTTTTCCTCTTGGCTTGTTTTTCCCATGTTCTCCTGGACTGGAAAGCTTCATTGGCTTGGTTTGTGTGCTTGCTTGGTTTTCCTTCTTTTATTTGATTTTCTGAGCCTTTGGATGGTTTGTGGCCCTAAGGCATCTAGGTCGTCATCCATTCAGCTGTTTGTGTGCTCAGCAAGTCAAGTTGTTGGTTAGTTACCCCATGCATTTTCGTTTTTTAATCCTTTTATCACTTGATTTCAATTAAACAAGTTTGAAAAGTTTCATTTGTTGTTCTCTAAATATAAGAGTTAAGTACGAACTTGTGCTCCCCGTACCATCACATATATAAACGGAGACCCCGCTAGGTTTGCAATCCTTTATCTGTAGGAAGCTGAATCTTCCACCTTGTAAATGTGATATACCAAACACAGCATTCAGGGAGATTGCTTGCTCATACTTTTCGATTCACCGGGAGGTATTGTGCAATTCACAGTTACCTGGTAATCCCTTTTGCCTAGATTATCTTGAGTAGTTTTTTTGGTCTTTTTGACTCTTTAAATTTAAACGATCACTGAATGCTTTGCCTTTCGAGCTTGTTCAAACTGAAAGAGACTAGAGTCACATTTTTCCCTTTTCTCGACTCTCAAAACATGAAAAGGCAAAGTTTTGTTTCAATTTTTTAAAATTAACTTCCCACGAAATATTCCTACTTAAAATTTATCTTCCTAAGTAATTATTTAGGTTCAATTCCAATGGAAATATTTCTAGAGTCTACCAGTCAAGGATTCCCCTCAGATTGGAATCCTGGTCCTTTTCCTTCATTTGGAAATGCTAGTGCTCCTTATATGTCAACGTTGTCCCTCCCTGGATTAACAATTGGTATACCTATCTGGTTATTTTTTACCTCGGTGGTCTCGAGTGTCCCGACACCTACCCAATCGTCTCCTTCATTTGAACCATGTCATGTTGATTCTAAGGTTGACCTCTCACCTTCTTCCCCTATTTCTTCACCCTCCTCTTCTACTTTGCTTGGTGGAAGTTTGAAATTTAGTAACCAGGAGGCTAAGAAGAAGAAGAAGAAGAAGCCGAAGAAGAAGAAGATAGATAAGTGAGAGGAAAACTTTGCAGTTGTTACTCCAAATGCACCTCCTGTAGACAAATCTTCTGATCCTCCACGAAAGGTGAAATTCCCTTGCAGGCTATGTAAGGGTGACCATCTCCTTCAAGATTGTCCTAGCATTCCTAGAGTCTTAGAGGTGTGGTCTCAAGACCTGAATCGACCATTCCCGTCGACCTATGGAGATCATGTTGATGCTACACCTTCAACTAATGATGGTAAGAAGAAGGGAAATCTTAGATTCCCCTGTAGGTTATGTGAAGGGAAAAATATTCTTCACCTTTGTCCTCTTATGGATAAAGCTTCGAAAATTTTGGAAAACCTTACAACTCCTCAACCCAACATCTTGTTGGTTATAAGAGGCTTTCTTCTAACCCTCTCCCAGTTGGTAAAGAGATTAACTTGGATTCATCTCTTACCCATCCTGCTCTTCTTGAGCATGACTCTCTTGTGTTTGTTCCCAACCAACCATTGGTCGAAAAGAGTGTCGACTTGGCTCCGCCTTTAGTTGTTCACTTTGTTCTTGAAGAAAGTAGTGATGATCATACTTGTCATTTTCTTCTCGTCTCCTGAGATTCTCATGAATCAAAGAGTGACCCTCCCATCCCAATTGTTCAGGAGAGTCCTTCTCCTTCTCCCGTAGGGCATGGGGGAAATCATATGATGCCCCCACCAACTAGTTCTGTTGTTTCTTTTAATTGGAGTCAATTGACTACTTTCCGCCTCCCATAATATGTGCCTTTCTAGATCACAGTACAAGCCTATAATATGGTAGTACATGGCACTATATTAGATGAAGACGTGTTTGTTAGCATCATGTCTTCTACTACATGGAAATATTTGGGCTCTCCACAGCTTGTGCCTACACTCAAAATCTGTTGGCTTTCAACAGAGGAACCAATCAACCCTTGGGGGTCCTCCTAAAGTTCCCTATTACTTTGAGAGGAAATATCATCTATATAGACGTGACGGTAGTCCAAGGTCCATTAGATTTCAATCTTCTCCTTGGACATGACTATGTTTATGTCAAGGGAGCTCTTGTTTATTCACTTTTCCATGTGGTTTGTTTTCTACACGAAGGGAGAATTGTGACTATTGATCAACTATCGTTCATTGGTCACCAGGTGCCTCCTTTGCAACCATAATCCCCTATCGGCTCTTGTTTGCAAGTAGTACCTTCCCCACCATAGGGCAATTATGTGGCTATCCATTCCATCTCTGCATCTGCTAATGATCACACAGATGGTATTGTACATTATGTGTTGGGGGCATTTGAACCCGATCTGTCATTGGTACCAGTTGACATGTATTCCTCCTAGAGCATGTTTCTCGTGTCTAGTGAGGACCTCTTGGGAGCCATGTTCTCATATGGTCCATGATTAGCTATCGCGAGGATAGTTTATTCTTATATCAACCTCGTTAAAAAATGAAACAGATTACGAGGATAGTTCTTTTTCTGTGTCAACCTCGTTAAAAAATGAAACAACATGTCAACGTAGTTCCTTGTCTTGTATCAAACTCGTTAAAAAATGAATTCCGAGGATAGTTCTTTTACTGTGTCAACCTCGTTAAAAAATGAAACAACTCCCTTTTCCAAATCGGGTCTTTGATCTTGGTCGAGTCTTTCCTGGATCTCGAAAGTGAACCTTCATTCCATCCACTTAGGTGAATGAAATGAAGCTTGGGGGGCATGTGCCTCAAATTGAGTTATTATGTCGGGGGCATGCAAACTTATCTCAAGCATAGTTTTTCGTTTCAAGCTTGTGTAAACATGAAACTAAATCTAAGCAGAGTTCTCCATGGTTCAAGCTTGTATAAAAATGAACCCATGCCCAATTCACATCTCGTGATTTCCCTTTTAATCCGCTGATTTCTGCTAGATGAGCCTTGGTTGTTTTATTCCATCACAACCATCTCTTTGGCTGATCATATGCATTCACTTGGTTGTTTTTTCCTTTCCAGAGGAATCGCAACACTGAGTGGTTTTACTAGCCAGCCTCTTGACCATTACATGTTTTGAGTAGTTCCACCATTATCGGAAGAAATTGCTACCCTTTATACTACTCATTCCTCCAGGATGAATCACATTTAAGCTCTTTTCTGACTCATAAAAAAATGAAAAGATCGCCAAGTATTTTTCCCTTTTTGACTCGCTAAAAGAAAATAAAAATGGGGGGTATGATTTCAGCTCTTTTCCGACTCTTAAAGCACGAAAAGATTTCCGATCTCTTGTTGTTTTTGAACACGTTAAAGGTTGTGAAACATCATTTACCCAGTATACTTTTTACCCCTTTTTCAGGCTGGGATAAACTATTTACAAAAAAGGTACTCCTTGACTAAAATCGTCAAGCGTTTCTCTCAAGTATCGTTTTCTACCTTTTTGGGCTAGATAGACACAAATGAACGAAAAGGGACCATGTGGAGTTTTCTTTTCTGTATCTTTTTCAAACTCTCTAAACTTGAGAAAGATACTGAGTTACACCTTTGTCAGACTCATTAGAACATTAAATGACATTGCATTCTTCGCCATGATGAACATGAGCTTCTCCTTCCTAGGGCTCATTAATCTTACTAGGTAGGATTCATCTGAAGGATGGACTTATATTACAAGCATATGTTATCCTCGTCAAGATTGTGTAAAAATAACTAGAGTACCTTCCGAAATGGTGGGGAGAAATTGGAAATTCAATCATTCATGTCGGAAACTCACTCTTGAACATGATACTTTCTGATTTGTGTCAGGTAGGGATATCCTCCTTTTTCATCATTGACCTTCCCAGGTTGGGCCGTTCATTTTTGCCTTCCATTTGACCTCTGCCATGTCATCATGACCAACAATCCTATGGATCCAAAATCTACCAAACTCCGGAGTCGTGTCGCCAATATGTTCAAGAGTTAGTTCTTTTGCAGTTAGACTTGCTCCTAAATCTCTGTATCATCTCAAATAATTTTCATCCTTTTGTCTCGTGTCGATGATGTGGGATACATCATGGCCCTCCTTCGACATGGTAACTTCCTATCAACTTCAACTCATCATCGAGGAAGCTGGCCGAGATACTTCCATCTAGTACCATAGAGCTTGCATGCCCTAATGGTAAGTTCTTTGCACTCGACAACAAGCTCACATCATTAGATTTCGATTGGGTGATTTCACGAGTGTTCGCCTTAAGTTCCTTTATTCATATTTCGTGAACTATGCTACTGGTACCTTGAGAGCCATTGTCATTATTGGTGGTTTCTCTGGCGCTTGTTAACAGTTCACATCATTGACCAATAATCAACTGACTTTCTAGGATGTTTGACTTCAACACATTCCTTCACATGTTAGGATTTGTACTTTGATCAGGTCATTTGGAGCACAAGACCCTAAGCTTAGATTACACCAGTCCATGTTGCGAGGCAATGTGACATGATCATGTTGATATACATGCCTCTTTCATATGGATGGTTGTGACCATACCATGAGTTGTTATATGTGATCCTTCTCATTATTGGATGGCTGCGACCATACCTTGGTTTCTTTATGATCCTTTCTATTGGATGGTTGCGCCCATGCCTTGGATCCATTTACATGATGTTTCTCTGGATGGTTGCATCCATACCACAATTCATGTATCATTTCTTAGATTTTTCAGTGATGTATATGTATCTATGCTTGCTTGCATATTTTCTAATGACAGACTCTAGTTCCCCGCATCCACTTGTAAAGTATTTCACTCGTCACTCTAGTTCGGCCTTCATGCTTTAGGGGCATCTGTCACATAGCATTTTTTCATTGTCCCCATACTCCCCGTCTATGATCTTGGAGCACCTATACAATGAACCCAACATGCTTTCCCGTCATGAAGAAACCCCTAGTATGTCCCTCTTCATGAGAAGGATAATTCCCCTTTGCATCATTTCCCAAGGATCTTCCTTTTATCCCAGTTTACAAGACAAGCACTATTGACCAGTTTCCTCCTCGCGCCGATTTGTAGAGATTAAAACTAGCACTAGCATCGTATGGAGCTATTGAGCCCTTTTATAGTCGCGTCAATCCTCTTTTGGCAAGTTTTTTAAAAATGGAGTCGAAGCTTCTAGGTATAGAAGCTTCGTAACAGAAGTCTAGTAGATGGTTGGGCCGGATGGAGACAAAGAAGTTATTTTTGGCTCCTTTCCCCTATTAGGATGGAACAAACTCAAGAGATAAGACCTTCTCCCATGATGAGAGGAACCATCTCCAATCCATCCAAGCTATATAAACCTCTCTTTTCCCAAGCTAAACTAGTTTTGGGAGTGAGTTTGAATGAATCAGCAAGACATCTATAGCTTGTAGCTTTCTAGTGTATGTTTGAGGGAGAATAGTGTGTTTTGGTTTGAGACTAGAGGGAAGAGGCCTTAAAACTTCTATTGTTCGGGCTATCCATGAGATGCTAGTAGAAGTGTGGGAACTCGAATACGTTGGAGGAGACCAGAAACGTCAAGGCATTGTTTATAATCTCTTTCATATTTATATGAATACACATATTGATTGATTTCCTACATGAAGTGTTATTTTACATATTTATGGCTTAATGTTCCTTGACCTGTTAAGTAGACTGAATACAATATTGTATGCTATCACGTTTTTTGTTGTTGTTTGTTTTCTTGTTGCAGGTATTCGAAGGAAGGAAATGGAAGATAGCTGGAGTGAGGAAATAGGATCATCAGCAAGCAAAATAACATTCTAAGAGGTATGCCCTGTTAATTGATTCTAGCTTAAGGAGATTTTCCATAGATTGTTTGCTTGTGGCTAGACCGACTCTCTCTTGCTAGAGGAATTGTTTGTGTCTGCACTGAGAATTTACCTGCACCATAACATGCCATTGTGTCATCCTTTGATGATTTGGGAAATGCGATATTGTGATTTTCGCAATCACATTTTGCATTATTCCAGGCAATGCTATATTACAACATTTAAAAGTTGTGATGCGTGAATAAAGCAGGAAGTGTGGGAAGTTACTATGTTTTAATATAATAATGAGTGGTTTGACAAGGTAATTAATGTTTAGCAACCTGAGGAGAAGTAATGATGTTTCAAGTCATGGCTAGTGAACATTGAAATCTCGTTCAAAATCTTCCCACGATTCAAAGTCATTTCAGAGAGCTTTCAGCCTTAATTGCCCTATATCGTCTACGCTGATATATCTCTTTCATTTTAGGAAAGCTTAAAAAGACATGTCATTATGAAAGGTAATGCAAAAGCAAAAGAAGCAAAGCATTTCAAAGTCTGAGGTATCATAAATTTCGACTATATTCGCTGATACAATTTACAGCACCGATGGAGGAGCGACAACATGGGAAGTCATATACAATAAGCTTGAAGATGAGCATCCTAAAATTACTGTCATAAAGGCGACGACTGACTCAATAAAACTTTCGGGAGTCCAATTCAAAGATGTTGCTTGTTCCTTCCTTCACAGAATAGGAGCAAGAGTGAAAATACTCCCATACACTGATATGATTAGGTGGGTGGTGGAAAATATCAGTATTGAAGACAGGAAATTCAGGAACTTGAAGATGGAGCTCATGGGGTCATTCAAAGCTGAAGACCTGAAGCAAATGTATCATATACTTGACCCTCAGGACATATATGACAAGTCATACTTGGCCAACTTCGCAAAGAAAAATGAAGAACCTTTCAAGATGATCTAGGGTTGGATGGTACTAGAGAACAAGTTCAAATATGATAAAACGAATATGTATCCTGTAGCTTCTTTGGAAAACCCCTACAACTATGTAGCTTCTATGTTATGTATGTTGAAAAATGGCAACAAGAAATGCTAAAAATAGAAGTGCTAAAATTAGCACTGCTAAAAATAGCAGTTTGGGTACCAGTGCTGGATTGGGCAACAAGGAATGAAAAATGGAAGTGCTAAAAATAGAATTTCTATTTTTAGCAGTTCAGGATGGATTCCTATTTTTAGTCAGTCCCTAGACTAAAATAGGAAGTAAAATTTGAATTTGAACTTAACAGTTGTTTGAGAATAAATTAATTAATTCTCCATGAGTTAATTAGTTGTGAAAAATCAAACATGAAGTCTATGTGAGGGCATGCAACAAATTATCTATTAATTGAGGAATTTATCCATCAGATAAAGAGATAAGGGTGAGTTCTAATTTGAGTAGTAATTAGTTGGCTCAGTTAACTGAGTCAAGTCTAGTTATATTTGATTTAAACAATTTGTTTAAATTAATGTAAGTTCAGTTAGTTAATGCTTGCATGCATGTAATTTCTGCACTTCAGATAACTGAATATTCTCTCATGAATAACTCATGCATGTCAGTTCAGACAGAGACCCGGTTGAGATCAAAGAAGGGACAGTGTACTATCAGTTGGATAAATATTTTTCGTATAAAGGAAAATCATCCAAGCAGAAGGATTAAGGTTCCTTGAGGATTGTGCAGTATTACAGGGTGTGAGATCAGTGTGAGAGATCAGTATTACACTTGGTAATAGGAGGATCGCCTAGGAAAAACTGCACAAGGAAATAGGAGGCTTGGAGGGCAGAGGAGAAGGCCTAGGAGAAGTCTTGATTACCTATGAGCATCTAGGAGGATTGCACTGAGAGTTGGCTAGCTGTGAGAACTAAGGCTTTGTGTAATCCTGATGTATTTCCACCTTCATCTGTGAGGATTGTACTGAGAGCTGGCTAGCTGTGTGGGAGCTAAGGCTTTGTATAAATCCTATGTATGATAATATAGAGTTGGGGTTTTAGGCTGAGGCTTTCCCTGGGTTATATCTTCTGTGTTATGTGTGTTTGATTTCTCCATATCATTTATATGTGTTCTTATTGATGTTGCTAAAATTGATTAAGGTTTCGTTGAATTGATTTTAGAAGTAGATCAAGTATTTTGCTTTAGTATATTGCATTATCAGGTGATCTATAGGTGGTAAATTTCTACATCGTATCAGAGCTAGCTAATTTGTAGAAAAAATCTACATGGTATCAGAGCAAAGGTGATCAAAGGAGAGAACAATATACTGAGAGGAGATTTCAAAGTTTTGAGTTTTGGGCCGAGAGTTTGCAGAGAAGATCTGAAAATTTCTGTACAAAATTTTCAAAAACAAATAGCAGATTTGGATTCCTTACGGAAAAATACCCAAAATCAAAAAAATAAAAATCAGCTGAATCGAAGTTCGAATGAGAGAGATATCATTGATTTAAAATCAGCTATTTTTCTAGAAAATTTCTTGACGACAGGAAAGATGAAACAGATTGGTGTGCTAGCCAAGAACCTGTATGCTCTTGAGGTTCAAGATGCATACAAAGCCTTGAGGAGCAAGGCAAAGGTTAGATACTTGGTGGTTGAAAGGGAGAGTACATTACCTCTCAACATGCAGTGCCAGAATAAGTCTCAGACGATTGTGGAGGAGCCACAATTGGTGAAGCAGCTTCAGGAGGTTGTGGAGCAGCCAAAACTAGAGAAGCTGAGAGGAGATCGAGTAGAGACATATACTCATGCAGAGACCTCCACTAGGGGGAAACTTCGAGCCAGGTGGGCCGAGTGATCACATGTAGCCATGTAGCCATGGGGCGATGTGGAGTGATCATCCCAAGGAGGAGGGGCAGGATCCTTGAGGTACCCAACCTCTTTGATTCAACTTTGCTACAAGAGCCCTGATGAGGAGTAGTAGGACTAACTGATTGGGTAGAGACAGATGCGGATGGAGCGGCAGAGAGAGCTACAGTGTAGGAATCCCAAGACAGCATAGAGCTAGCAGGCTGTAGCAATGCGAGAGGCACAAGTGTGCTACACCAGTGCAAGATGGCACAGAGAGGTGTGCAACGGTGCGAGATGCATGGAGATGTTGCAGTAGCGTAGAGGTCAGAGAGGGAGCACTTGTCAATAGCAGGTAGAGCTTCAGCATCAGAGTATGTTTCTAGCCCAATAGAGAGGTCAATTGGGAGTTTTTTTTTGTTCCGAGAGTTGCTAGAGCAACCACACTTGGTAGAAGTGTTGCATGCAGAACATTCCGAAGGTATAGGATTAGGTTCAGGAGGAAGTGTTTCTTGTTGAGAGGGAGTGTTGAAAAATGGCAACAAGAAATGCTAAAAATATCAGTTTGGGTACCAGTGCTAGATTGGGCAACAGGGAATGAAAAATGGAAGTGCTAAAAATAGAATTTCTATTTTTAGTAGTTTAGGATGGATTCCTATTTTTAGTCAATCCCTAGACTAAAATAGGAAGTAAAATTCGAATTTGAACTTAATAGCTGTTTCAAAATAAATTAATTAATTCTCCATGAGTTAATTAGTTGTGAAAAATCAAACATGAAGTCTATGTGAGGACATGCAACAGTTTATCTATTAATTGAGGAATTTATCCATCAGTTAAAGAGATAAGGATGAGTTCTAATTTGAGTAGTAATTAGTTGGCTCGGTTAAGTGAGTCAAGTCTAGTTATATTTGATTTAAACAGTTTGTTTAAATTAATGTAAGTTCAGTTAGTTAATGCTTGCATGCATGTAACTACTGCACTTCAGATAACTGAATATTCTCTCATGAATAACTCATGCATGTCAGTTCAGACAAAGACCCAGTTGAGATTAGAGAAGGGACAATGTACTATCAATTGGATGAATGTTTTTCCTATAAAGGAAAATCATCCAAGCAAAAGGATTAAGGTTCCTTGAGGATTGTGCAGTTTTACAGGGTGTGAGATCAGTGTCAGAGATCAGTGTTACACTTGGTAACAGGAGGATCACCCAGGAAAAACTGCGCAAGGAAATAGGAGGCTGGGAGGGCAGAGGAGAAGGCTTAGGAGAAGTCTTGATTTCCTGTGAGCTTCCAGGAGAATTGCAGTGAGAGCTGGCTAGCTGTTAGAGCTAAGGATTTGTGTAATCCTGATGTATTTCTACCTTCATCTGTGAGGATTGTACTGAGAGCTAGCTAGCTGTGTGAGAGCTAAGGCTTTGTATAAATCCTATGTATGATAATATAGAGTTGGGGTTTTAGGCTGAGGCTTTCCCCAAGTTATATCTTCTGTGTTATGTGTGATTGATTCCTTCTGATCAGTTATATGTGTTCTTATTGATGTTGCTCATTTTCGATTAAGCTTCTGCTAAGTTGGTTGAAGAAGTAGATCTTGTATTTTGCTTTAGTATATTGCATTATCAGGTGATCTACAGTGGGAATTTCTACATGGTATCAGAGCTAGCTTATTTGTAGAAAAATTCTACAATGTAGGCTATATGGATTACCTAATAATACCAAGTTTTCCATAGAATGGATTCCTTTAATTGATGCTTGTGTCAATTCCCACATAATGAATTGGGCCACTATCCTATCTTATAACCTAGCCACTGCCATCTTTGAGTATCGTCAGAAGAGATCCTCCTCCACAGAGAACCTTCCTCCATTGTATTCCAGTGCCTATATCATGGATGCCATATGTTTCTACACTAAATTTCCAATCATGGGTTGGAAATGGACTTTGCAGGACCCCTACCCCATCCATCTCATCCATAAACATATTTGGGAATCCCATTATATGCCCCATTTTTATAAAATATGCCACGTGTTATTTTACCATTACATCAATTGATTTTTAATAAGAAAGTCCCCAGGTTTACAAAGGAGCTACTACACACCTTCTTGTACTAGGAAAGTATTATGTTGAAGAATGGTTTACATACATGAGGGTTTTTGGCAGTACAATGAACCCGCATGTCCTCCCTTTGTATGTCTCTGATAAACTATTAGCAAGACAAATAGCCCACTAGATTGTGGGAAAAGGCTTAACCAAGGCCCTAAAAGATAACAAAAAGTCATTGTGGCCATATTTTCCCATTTGGTGTGGTTCCTTTTCATTAGCGAATTTCAACCATGCAACCAAGGAATCACTAAGCCTAAAGAGCCTCATGCTCCATACTCTGCCAAAGAGGCAATTTGATATAGACAAAATAGCACATAATATTACTATTGTAATGAAGATTAATCCCTTTAACCATGAGGCTCATAATTCTAAAGACCTTTTACAGTCAATTGAATCATTCGAACAAGCGTTGGAGTGAGAAAGGGCCAATTTGAGTCCTGAAGATTTTGAAAGATTTCAAGAATTCAGAAACAAAAGGATCGAAATAATTCCATTTCATTTTTTAAGAGTTGAGGACAACCCTACACCTAGTGTAACTATCAATAGCGAGGGACCAATTTCTCGCATAGAGTCTCAAGTGGGCACAGGGAAAGCCCAGGACACCAAGAATATAGCGAAATCCAGCAGGAGGTTAGCTGAAAAGTAGGTCATAAATGACTTGACTAAAGATACCAGTTCAAAGATCAAAAGCAGTAGTTTGGAGCAGGAGTGGGATCAATTCAATAAGAAACTACAAGACACTCTTAAGACAATAGATGCCAAGGAAACAATGGAATATCACACTCCTCAGCAAACTTGGAAAACTTCAGAGTCTGAGCTAATGGATGAGCAAGGAACTAGTTCATAGCATACAGAAATCATTCCTTCTTTTCCCAAGTCAGAAATTTTCTTAAAGGTTACTGAAATTCCTCCTTTATATGTGTTCTACAGCCCACTTCACAAGACTGTAGTAAGGAGACAAAGGAAAAGAAGGAGGGTAGAGACACCTGAGACCCCACCTGGTAATGAGTCGATGGACATAGTCTGGAAGGATATTCCTTCCAATCCAGCTGAAAACTTGACCAGACTATCGCAGTTTATAGGGGTGTATGCTACAGCCACCATGGATAAATCTACGAAGGTATCTATTTTGTTAAGGGAGAGGGAAGAGAAGATAGTGCAACTCGAGCAACAGCTGACAATTGAAAAAGCAAATGTGAATCAACAAGCTGCTGAACGAATCGCTCAATTGCAGTAGAATATGGAAGTGTTAAAGATAAGCCATGAATTTGACATCTTTGTGAAGAACATGAAAATTAAAGAGTTGCAAGAAGCCATGAAAAAATATGAAGATGTCCCTAATTTAAAGGAATTCATCAAAGAGGCAATAGAGCTAAATTCCCTTTCATCAAAACAACAAGATCTATTTTACCAAATAATGTCGCACATCTCTCCTTATCTAATCACGAGCGATCAGTTAACGGATAAGGCAATTGACGAGAGAACTGAATTTAATGATTTAAATACAAGGATCTCTGAATTCATTGAATGGAAAGAAACAGAAGAAGGAAGGAAAGCTAATATGCCTGAGATTGAGGAGACACGTCAGGACATTCTATTCACGGATTGGGACGCGCAAATCAAGCAAGTTGAATTAGCAGTGGCAAGAGAAGCAGGGGTGTCAAAGAACATAGTAAAAGAAGTAAATCACATGTTTCACACCACCAACCTAGTGAAAGAAGGTAACCTAAAATCACTACCATATTTAAATGACTTGCATAAAAGATGGAAGGAAAGATAAGAAATCCAATGTGAGGTGATTGCAAAGTTAGCAAAGATTGATTGGGAGGCATATTGGCAATACCTTGTCAAGCCACACAGCCAAATCATGATGCTCAATTTCTCACTCCATTCAACTAAGAGGATGCTGCCACCTCTCACAGATGTTATCTTTACAGGACAGGTCAGAACACAGTTTGGGGCACCTCCTCAAGTGAAACTAATGCCCGATATATGCGATCTAAAGGAGAAGCTGGCAGACAGCAAGTCATCTTCATAACCTCTGCTCATCAAGACATTTTTATTTTTAGAGTTAGTTGCTAGTTAGGAGGAAGGTTGTTTGAAACCTCCTCAAATTTTTGTATAATCTATTTTTGAACATTAGTTAGATAGTATTTATACCCTTCTCATGCATTTAGAGAAGGGTCCATAATTTTATCAAAAACATTTGCAAGAATGCACTTCTGTAAGTTTGTGAATGCCTTGATGAAATTATGGAACATGGTCATTTCTTTTAAATATCAAACTACTTTCCTTTGTTGATGCACTATTGTATACTTGGAGAATAACTTGATTTGGAGAAAGGATCCGATCTATTTCATTAGTCAAATGAGTAGAACCTCACACATATGGTACTTTGATCTTGTATGAATAGTTATGTTTCTATTTAATTAGTGATAACATTTTTGTTTCATGAATTGTATATGGAATATGTTCTTTTTGTTATGTGTTAATTGCACTATTGTATGATGCCTAGCTAAGAGTGTTTAGTTTCATATATAATCATCAGATATATGCGATATAGTGTATACATTTCTTTGACTAACTATTTAGTCAAAGAAATTATCTGTACATGTTATCATCTCTATTTAATGCATGATTGATCTTTATTATCACATGTCAAACGGATATCTTTTTAGATCGCACATCACACAGAATACCCAGTTCATATTATATTAAGTTATCTAGAGATTTGCATGAAAGAATAGGCCATTTAGTTATCGTTATTCTTACTTCAATCGCTTGAAAACCACCCACTCTCATTTTAAAACCCACATTGGAAATTGGTCCCATCATCCCTAGTCGGAGCCACCACTTGAAACAGAAAAGGAGTTGTCTTTAAGGTCCGTACCAGGTGGTTATCCCCCATGTTGGAGCAGTAGAAATCTGAGGCTTCCACATTTTGGCACTAGAAGGAGGGCCATATGACTATGAATGGCATATAAACCTAAAGATAAATTGAAAAGCGTTCATAAGAGTCAAAACCCCTCCAAAACTTCTACTTCTTCTAGATCTGATTCAAAATCTCCAGATTAGAAATCTGAAGTAGTAGAAACATTTCCCTCATCTCCTAAAGTATTAATACAACCGCCTTCTTCATATTACACTCCCGAATCTCCTGAATTTCACTCCTTGATACAGAAATTGGAACAGATATCCATTTCTACCAAGAAACGTGAGAGGCCCGAAGCCTCTGAAGAAAGTGTCACTTCCTTATTACGAGAAACTGGTGTATTAACGCAATTAGAAAGTGAAAGGCTCAGAGTAACTCCTTTTGAGTTTCCCATTCATTCGCATCATAAGAAAGCTACCACATCAAGATCTGAATCAGATACCAATGAGATCACCTCACCTTTCCCTCCATTTACTTCCCCATTCACTTCTACTCAATCCACCTCTTCTCAACAATTCACTTCTTCAACTAGTACTGCTACTAGTAGGACTAATCTAGTAGTAATTTCTTCACCATCCATACCTACTTTTGGACCAGCCTTCCCATTTTCCCAGTCTCCAACTCAAGTTATTACCAATCAACCCGCTCAACCTTGGACAAATCCTGGTGTTGTGCTGGTTGCTAATCCAAATGCTCTCCCAGCAAACCCAGAAAAATGGTTACCTAAGTACAATCCTGATGATGGTCTTCCTGCTGAAGAACATTTAAACAACTTTATGTTATCCATGAATCTCAATGGAGTTGAACATGAAGATGTTGTAATCAGACTGCTTCCTTATACTTTCCAAGGATTTGCAAGATCTTGGTATTTTTATCTTCCAATAGGCTCAATAAGGAACTAGGATACTTTTCAAGAAATATTTCTTGCAAAATTTGGTGATGACAGGACTATAACATCCCTAATCAATTATCTTTCCAACTTAAAAGCAAATTCATATGAAAGGATAAAAGACTTCAACTCCAAATTTAAAAAGTTCCTAAACAAAATCCCAGCGACCTCTAAACCTGCAATAAATGTACAAATAGAGTGGTACATATCCTCCCTTCCTTCTACTATCGCAATTTTTGTAGATAGAGCTAATAAGGCTACCCTTGTAGAAAACATGAAAGAAGCTCTGTCTGTAGAAAGAATAATTATTGCCTTAGAAAAGAGGTCACAAACCAACGAAAGGAAATCAAAGAAAGTAACATTCAAGGATGATTCAAAAAAGAAAGCTCCAAAGGACCCTTTCGACCTTGAAGGCCTTCAAAAGGTATTAAATACCATGTCCAATGAAATGGTCAAAATCAAGAAACAAGTTGTAGAATAATCTACTCCTAAGAAACATTTTCGATCATTTAAAAGAAATACTTCTTCTACATCTCATCCACCAAATACTATTTATAATGCTGAATTCGATCAAGAAACAGAAGAAGGTTGACCAATCGAAGAAGAAGCTGAAATTGAAGAAGAGGTTGAGTTAAATGGAATGTGGGATTTCATTCTTCCAAGAGAAGAGGAAGCACAAGCTATGCTAGTGGCTACGAAAAGTAAAAACTCTCCTGATATGTCTACAAAAATTCAGAAATAGAAAACTACTACTCCTATAAAGGAGAGAAGACAGTAAGTAATAAATCTAAGACTACTCACACTGATTCTATTCCACTAGATCCTCCAACTATTTCTAAAACATTGGTAATCTCGGATACAATGGAATATAACATAGTTGAAGATATGAAAAAGATGAGAGAAAATATTTCATTACATGAACTGACTAAACTCAAGCAACAACAAAAAATTCTACTCAGAGAGTTAAAAGAAGTTCTTATATCTCCTTTACCATCTGTTCTAGCCACTCAAGCTGCTTATGATATGGGAAACCTCCTTCATCTTAAGACAAAGTAAATCCCATAGATCTAGTTCTGATAGGTGATAGATCTATTTCTCATACACCCCCACTTCTTCTTACTTATGATTTTTTCAAAAGAAATGTCCATAATTGCCTTGTTGATTCAAGAGCGTCTTCAAACATCATGCCAAGGACTATGTGCACCAAGTTGAATATTACACCTCAAAAACCTGTTGTACACATAGTTATGTTGAAATGTGCAACAAGAAATGTTAAAAATAGCACTGCTATAAATAGCCCAGCTATAAATAGCAGTTCAGCCATTGGAGATCTTAGCAACAATGGGTGAAAAGTGAAAGTGCTAAAAATAGCTTTTCTAAAAATAGCATTTCGGGATCCCTTCTTATTTTAGTCAGTCCATGGACTAAACATAGGAAGTAAAATTAGAATTTGATATTAACAGCAGTTTGAAAATTAATTAATTAATTCATCTTGAGTTAATTAGTTAAGGAAAATCAAACTTGAAGTCTATGTGAGGACATGCAACAGTTTCTCCTTTGATTGAGGGATTTATCCATCAGTTAAAGAGATAAGAGTGAGTTGTAATTAGTTGGCTCAGTTAACTTAGTCAAGTCCAGTTAGATTAATTTAACAGTTTGTTAAATTAATGAGAGTTCAGTTAGTTAATGCTTGCATGCATGTAACTACTGTATTTCAGATAACTAAGTATTCACTCATGGATAACTCATGCATGTCAGTTCAGTCAGAGACCCAGTTCAGATCAGATGGAGGGATTATGTACTATCAGTTGCTAAGATATTCCTTGGTGAATATTCCTTTCATGCAAAAGGAATATTATTCCTTAAGGATTGCGCGGTTGGACCTAAGGTTATAGTGAGTGTGATGAGTCAAATTCACACATGTGATACCATTGGACCCCAATCAAAACTACGCAACGAAATAGGAGGCTTGGAGGGCTTGAGGAAGATATATTCTATGTATATTCAATCTGTGAGCTGTATTGTTAGATTACAGAGAGAGCAGGAAAGCTTGAGAGCTGATTCTTTTTGTAACTTGAATAAGATTTCCACTTGTATGATAATACAAAGTTGGGATTTTAGGCTGGTGCTTTCCCAAGTGATATATCTTCTGTGTTATGGTTGATTACTTCTCATTCTCAGTTATATCTGTTCATGCTTGATGATGCTCACATTTGTTTAAGCTTCCGCAAAGTTTATGGTAGAAGTAGATCTAGTATTATGCTTTAGGACATTGCATAAATCAGGAAAGTACTGTGTCTCAGGTGAAGGTATAGTTGTGTTTCAAAGGGAGCATGGTGCTCTTCTCACCCTATTTGTTGTTAAGTACGTACCAAGTTTGAAAAAGAATCTTGTGTTTGTTGCTATGCTAGAAGATAAAGGCTATGGTGTAGTCTTTAGTAAGGAAAAGTTTTCTTGAGGCATATCGGCACCGAACAGACCAAGCGAATTAGGATTCGAGTAAAGAATCTCTACAAGCTAGAGGTAGAAGACTGTGATGCACTGAGTTCCAAAGCAGAGGCAGTGCAAAGCCAAGATGTTGGCAAGTTGTGGCATAAAAGACTGGGCCACTTGCATCACGAGGCCTTGAAGATGATGTAGCAAATTTCTACCAGCTTACCCAAGGGAAAACTAGAGCAAACAGATAAATGCAAAGGATGCACCCTAGGTAAGTATGCGAAAGCTTCCTTTCAGGATCGGGATAGTAGAGCTGGAGCAATCCTGGAGTGAGTTCACTTAGATGTGTGTGGACCATTCTCTACAGCCTCCACCGCTAAGCAAAGGTATTATGTTATTTTTATTGATGATTTTTCTCGTAGATGTTGGATCTACTTTATGCAAAAGAAGGATCAGACCTTCTTGAGGTTTTGTGAGTTTAAAGCCTTGGCAGAGAAAGAATCTCGAAAGAAAGTAAAATCCTTGCATAGTGAAAATGGTGGAGAGTATGTTTCCCAGTAGTTTAAAGACTTCTATGCTGCAGAAGGAATTAAACGGGAACTGACGGCACCTCATAACCCACAACAGAATGGGGTGGCTGAAAGGAAGAATAGATCTATTGTGGGAGCAGCTCGAGCGATGTTGCATGACCAAGGCCTACCACTTCATCTGTGGGTTGAGGCATGCAATACAACAATGTACCTTCATAACAGAAGTCCTCATCATATCTTGGGGATGAAGACACCTATGGAGGCTTTTTCGGGGAAGCAACCAGATGTGAGTCACTTCCGCATCTTTGGATCGCCAGTTTTCTGTCATGTGACCAAAGATGCTTGGAAGAAGCTAGACCCAAAAACTGAGTTGGGGATACCTGTGGGGTACACAGATACACCCCATAATCATGTGTTTCTGCCTACCAGTTAGAGGACCATAGTGCGCAGGGATCTGAAGTTCAACAAGCAGAGAGCCATGTGAGTGTCACTTGAGAGGGAGCTCAAGTTGCATGGCGATGAGGAACTTTTAGTTCCAAAGGAGGAGGAGCTTCCTAATGATGTCGATCAGCCACATGCAGAGGATCCAGTAGTGGAGACCACCACTTCTGGAGAGTCTTCTAGAGATGGGTGGAAACACTCGCGGGAAGCTGACAGATTGATGCAGGATGCGAGAGAGAATGTAGGCCAGCCACCCTCTCAGCGCAGACAGAGGAGATCTCCCGAGAGATGCACTGGCTACATGGCCCTGGTTGAGAAGTGTGTAGTGATCGAACATTCTTCTTTTCAGGAGGCAGTGCAACAACCAGTCTGGGTTGATGCAATGGTAGAAGAGTACAATTCTATCATACGGAACAGTGTGTGAGATGTTGTCCCTGGACCTAGGGACAAGTTAGTGGTTAGTTCCTGATGGCTTTATAAGGTAAAGCAGGCAGTGGATGGCAGCGTTGAGAAACAAAAGGAAAGGTTTGTTGCCCGAGGTTTCTCACAGGTTGAGGGTATCGACTACCATGTGTGGAGCTATAAAAAGGGTCTCTTTCACCTCTAGTTATCTCACATTAGTATGTCAATCCAGGAGCGTTTGGTTATTACAAAGAGTGACTCAATCCGAGGCTATTTGTCAGAGTAATGCTAGTAGTACAGTGTTCTTAAAAATACAAGAGTAAATGGATGCTTGCCTATAACTAAATTACTTCAAATGACTAAAGCACACACTCTTAAAACTAGGAAACTGATCAGTCAAGGGTTTGGTGACAATAACCTATCCCTTTGGAAACTGACGGAAAGGAAATAAAAGCAAGGAAAATCACACATTCAGAAAACCAAGCAACTTACCAATCAAGGGTTCGGCAGCAATAGCCCATCCCTTTGGAAACTGATGGAAAGGAAATTAGAGCATGGATCACGGGTCTGGGAGCGAGGCAGTGAATGCTGAGGCTCACTACAGCCTTGGATCGTCTCTCACACCAAAATAACAAATGCAAGTAAATGGAACAACAAATAGAAAAATGGAACAAAAATAAAGAATTGAACGGCAAATCTGGAATGGAACAGCAATAATAAAATGGAACAGCAATCAAACAACTAAGTCTCGCGAGTCATAACCAAACTTAATCTATTAACCCAAATGCACTCTTCACAATAAAATATCAATCTCTCACTCTTAAGGCAAATCAAGTAGAACTCACTAATGGAACAGCACTAACTATTGATAAGTTATGGAACAGCGCCAATAGATCATACACACGTAACACTCTGAAACAGTAATCTGATCAATCTTAATTTAACAGCATTATTTCTGAATACAACTTCGAATGAATCTATGATGTAAATATTCAGTACAAGAGCTCTGTAACGAGACAGTAATAATACTCGGGCAAGACTAATAATCATTCAATCAACTCTTGAAAGGATCAGTAATATAATGTAGAGTCAATACACAATTCTATCTGTAAAAACCTTAATGGATTAATCTTAACAAAGCATGTAATGGCGATTCATAGAGCATATCAGATTACCAAATAACAACAATAAACAAACCACGCAGAAGTCAAATTGTAGTGGTACAGAAGCAAGTGTCCTCCGGGGCCGGGCCCTTAGCCTCAAGGGTACACCGCTTTGAGTTAATCCAGATGCAGAGATACGGTAATCACCAAGTTTATATTAACGCATAAGACAAAAGTACAATGAACCAGTTCTCAACGAGACTCGATGATCAAAGTTGATCTTTTACAGAAAATTACATAAAAGTATATATCCCCCGCTAGGTTAACAGTGTTATCCCTTTATATAAAGGTGACGGCGGAGATGTCTAAGTAACAAGATAAATAAAGCAGCGATCCCTCAGGATCAAAGATCCTGAGGGATTCGCCAAACTATCAATCCTTAATCTTTTCTTTTCTTTTCCGCCAAGCTGGTGTCTTCTCCTCCTTTCCGAGCCGATTTGATTTGATCTGCTTAGCCTTGTTTGCATTTGGTTTCCCTTCAAAGGGACAACAGTTATCTCGTCTTTATCTTTTCCTTTGGAACGGCAACTCTTCGTTTTCACCCTTTCCTACACAGAAGAATAACAATTATGAGTGATTAAGTCTTGTATATTAATTCACATGTTTTGTTATAATTCTTTATTGTTTTCCAGATTCATGATGCAAAAAGGTTTACAAATTCTACTGAAAAGCTATTGAAATGATCATCAAAAGCATACCTTTTTGGTACTCCACACCATGGAAAATTTTAGGGGCTAATATTCGCAGGTGGGCTAATTTTCCATGATTTTTTCAAAAAAGAGATTTGCCAATTTCCAATTTTTATAAAAATGATTCACCCAAATTTTACAATATAAAACTATTTTTACCTTAAAAATCGCTAACATTATATAAAGAGTAGATATAAAATTATTAAAAAATTGAATAATTTTACAAATACATCAATAAACATTTTATAGTTTACATATTAGGGACTAGTGAGATTCGCCAATGTTTTTAAACTTCAAGATAATTTTCCATCCTTAAAATTTTCCTTGTGACGAGTATGATGAGACCTTTGCTCCCGTAGCAAGGTACTCATCTATCATATCAATGCTAGCTCTATTAGCTCAGATGGGTTGGAAGATCCATCAGATGGATGTGAAGACGGTGTTCCTCAATGGGAAGATTGAGGAAGAGGTATACATTGAGCAACCCAAAGGATTTGAGACCTTCGATCGCGAGTCGCATGTCTACGACTCAAGCGAGCACTGTATGGGCTGAAGCAAGCACCCCGTGCTTGGTATACCAAGATCGACAACTATTTCACCCGTTTGGGCTTCACCAAGAGTGAAGCAGATGCGAACCTTTACCACATCATGGTAGATGGCAAGCCATTGATTATTGTACTTTATGTTGATGATCTGATTTTGATAGGTGATGACCAACTGATATAGTCTTACAAGGAGGACCTTGCAAAAGAGTTCAAGATGAAGGACATGGGCCTCATGCACTACTTTCTAGGCACGGAAGTGTGGCAGAAAGATGGGGAAGTATTTGCATCTCAAGGCAAGTATGCCAATGAGATACTCAGGCACTTTCACATGGAGAAGTAAAAGACCATGCAGACTCCTCTAGTTGGGAACTCGAGAAAGGAGGATGCTACTTCAGGTGAGGTAGTAGCTGCTATTGTTTATCGGCAGCTGGTGGGTTCACTTATGTATTTGGTGAACACACAACTTGACTTATGCTTTGCGGTGAACCAACTGAGTCAAGCTATCGTTCAGCCTACCAAGTTGTTTTGGAAGGCAGCGAAGCATGTGCTGAGATATCTCAGAGGCATCACACAGTACGGATTATGGTATAGACAGATAGAGGGAGTGAAGTTGCAAGGCTTCATGGATGCAGATTGGGGAGGTAGTCCATCAGACCAAAAGAGCACTTCTGGAGGAATCTTCAACCTTGGTTCAGTTGTAGTTTCCTGGTATAGCAGGAAGAAAAGATCAGTTGCACTTAGCTTAGCAGAGGCTGAATACATGGCTTCCAATTAGGCAGCATGTGAGGCCATTTGGATGCGGAAGATTCTAGTGGGATTGTTTGGTCAGATGATGGATCCTACAGTGATATACTGTGATAATCAGAGTTGCATAAAACTCTTTGAGAATCCAGTGTTTCATGACTAGTGCAAGCATATAGATATCCATTACAATCATCTACATGACTATGTGGTCAAAGGATCATGATGTTGCAATATGTTTCGACCAAGGAGCGGGATGAACATATTTTGACTAAGGCATTGTCAAAATGCAAGTTCGAGTTCCACAAAGACAGGATCGGGGTTACTGATAATCCCTTTCTTGTTGAGAGGGAATGTTGAAATGTGCAACAAGAAATGCTAAAAATAGAAGATGCTAAAAATAGCACTGCTATAAATAGCAATTTAGCCATTGGAGATCTTAGAAACAATGGGTGAAAAGTGAAAGTGCTAAAAATCGCTTTTCTAAAAATAACATTTTGGGATCCCTTCTTATTTTAGTCAATCCCTGGACTAAACATAGGAAGTAAAATTCGAATTTGATATTAACAGCAGTTTGACAATTAATTAATTAATTCATCTTGAGTTAATTAGTTAAGGAAAATCAAACTTGAAGTCTATGTGAGGACATGCAACAATTTCTCTTTTGATTGAGGGATTTATCCATCAGTTAAAGAGATAAGAATGAGTTGTAATTAATTGGCTCAGTTAACTGAGTCAAGTCTAGTTAGATTAATTTAACAGTTTGTTAAATTAATGAGAGTTCAGTTAGTTAATGCTTGCATGCATGTAACTACTATATTTTAGATAACTGAGTATTCACTCATGGATAACTCATGCATGTCAATTCAGTGAGAGACCTAGTTGAGATCAGATGGAGGGATTGTGTACTATCAGTTGCTAGGATATTCCTTGGTGAATACTCCTTACATGCAGAAGGAATATTATTCCTTAAGGATTGCGCAGTTGGAGCTGAGGTTACAGTGAGCGTGATGAGGCCAATTCACACATGTGATATCATTGGACCCCAATCAAAACTGCACAAGGAAATAGGAGGCTTGGAGGGCTTGAGGAAGATATATTCTATGTCTATTCAGTCTATGAGTTGTATTGTTTGATTGCAGGGAGAGCAGGATAGCTTGAGAGTTGATTCTTTTTGTAACTTGAACAAGATTTCCACTTGTATTATAATATAGAGTTGGGGTTTTAGACTGGTGCTTTCCCCAGCGATATATCTTCTGTGTTATGGTTGATTACTTCTCATTCTTAGTTATATCTATTCATGCTTGATGATTCTCATATCTGTTTAAGCTTCCACAAAGTTTATGGTAGAAGTAGATCTAGTATTATGCTTTAGGACATTGCTTATATCAAGAGATCTACAGTGAAAATTCTACAGGTTCAACTGGAAAGGGACAAAAGTAGAGGTACTTGGAGAAATAGCATCAGTTTCAATCAGGCTTTCCTCTAATCCAAAAGTCTCACAGATAATGAATATTTTAGTGGCTAATATCCCTAAATTTTATGGTTTAATTCTAAGTAGGGATTGGTATGAAAAGTTACATGATACTTTGCAACCGATTTTTCTCACATTTGGTTTCCACACAATGGTAAACCTAATCAAATCAAAGTAGACCATGAGAAATTCATGAAGTACACAGCCACTGATCTCAAGGGAAGTAATGAACCTGTAGCTTTCACCAATAACATCATTGGAAATTACTTGGCTGAGTCATTCTTGGGATCCTTTAATGCTTAAAGATCTCCCTTTCCAGATAATGTTGTAGTATCTCAGATAGAATTTTTTTCACAAACAGATGCTTCCAAGTCTGTAGATGTAGTTGATAAAATTGAAGATAATTCACTATTCTGGACTCTTTATTTTGATGGTTCCAAGTCTTAAGATGGTGCAGGTGCAGGATGTATCTTAATCATCCTGCAAGGAGAGAAAGCCATGTTAGCCTGCAGGATTGAATTTCAATGCACTAACAATACTGCAGAATATAAAGCATTGATTCAGGGGTTGTACAAAGCCATTGGCCTTAATGTCAAGTAGTTGCAACTATATGGAAACTCTGAAATAGTTATTAAACAGGTAAGAAACACAATACATTGCATGTTTGGGCATCTCAAACATTATCAACCTTTAATCTAGAATCATACTTCTCATTTCACTTCTTTTAACATTTCTTCAGTCCCTAGATTACAAAATGCAAGTGCTGACTTACTTGCCAATGTAGCATCTAGGCTTATACCTTCAGAATAATTTATTCCAGATAGATTTTCCATAGAGTTAGTTTTTAGACCATCCATTCATAATGTAACAAATTGGAGAGTGTTTAATAATGATGCTAATATAATCGATTTCCTTACATCAGAAGGATCTTATGAGGAACAAATCATAGATGAACATGAACATGACTTGAAAATCAATCATAAACAAGATCAAAACCCAATTCTGAAGTCTGTAGTCAAAATGGAAGATCTTTATGATTTGAAAGATGGATTTAAGAAGATTACCAACTCCAAGACTCAGATATCTACTTTGAGATTTGAAGTGGTAAACCTAGGTACAACTGAAAAACCTCAAAATGTCAACCTAGGTCTTGGTTTATCATCCAAAGAAAGGATATCATTCATTAAGTTGTTGAAAACATATAAAGGTGTCTTTTCCTAGGATTATTCAGATCTCAAGACCTATGATACCTCTGTAATTCAGCATACTATACCAATGACCTCTAATGAGAAACCAGTTTAGCAGAAGCTCAAAGATTCATCCAAACCATGAAAGTCAAATCAAATATGAGTTGAAAAAAATTCTGAAAGCAAAGATAATCTTTCCTGTTAGACATTCAAAATGCATATCAGATATGGTTCTTGTTAGGAAAAAGAATGGAGAAATTAGGATTTGTATTGATTTTAGAAACTTGAACAGAGCTTGTCAAAAGGATAACTTTCCTTTGCCTACCATGGAGCAAATATTGCAATCAATTGCAGATTCTGAGCTATTGTCTTTTCTAGATGGATTTTCAGGATAAAATCAGATTCTTGTACATCCAGATGACATATTGAAGACAACATTCAGGACCAAGTGGGGGACATACACTTATCAGAAGATGCCTTTTGGGCTCATCAATGCAGGTGCTACTTTTCAACGTGCCATGGATATTTCTTTTAAAGCTCTAATTAATAAATCAATTGTTATTTACCTAGATGACATTACAGTCTAGTCTAGGAATAGAAACAATCATTTGAATGACCTAAAGCATATCTTTGAAAGATGCAAGAAATATGGCATTTCTTTGAATCCCAAAAAGTCATATTTTCTTTAGCAGAAGGAAAGCTTCTCGGATTCATAGTATCCAAGAAAGGAATTTATATTGATTGTGATAGAATCCACGAAATTGAAAAGATTCCTCTCCCACATAAAAAAAAAGACCATGCAATCATTCCTAGGCTAGACCAATTTTGTAAAAAGATTTGTTCCAGATTTCTCACAAATTGTTTTACCCCTTCAATCAATGATAAGAAAGAATGCAGCCTTCAAATGGGGTAAAGATGAAGAGGAGTCATTTGAGTTAATCAAAAAAGCCATCATCAATGCTCCTTCTTAAACAAATCCAAACTTTCTCAAACCTTTTGTGTTGTACAATTTTTCATCTGATACATCATATGTAGCATTTTTAACACAGCTGAATGATAAAAACATATAGACACCTATCTCCTTTTTTAGCTCCAATTTACAAGGTGTCGAGTTAAACTACTAAGCTATTGAGAAACAATATGTTGTTGTCTTTAAAACCTTGAAACATTTCATACCTTTTCTCCTCAAAACTCATACAAAAATAATAGTACCTTACCCTGCAGTAAGGCAATTATTGATCCAAAGAGAAGTGGGGGAGAAAAGATCCAATTGGGTCACTTCACTTCAAAAGTATGATGTAGAAATCTGGCAAGCTAAAATTGTTAGGGGCTAAGGTTTTTTTAGGATGCTAACTGGAGCTTCCCACTTATCAACAGAAGAAGACCAAGGTAATGAAGTATTTAAAGAATGGATATGCTCCTATGCATCTCAATTACAAAACAAAATGTGCTTTAAGGCTGAAATCAAATCAGTATGAATTGATTGATGATGTATTATTTAGAAAAAAAAATGATTCAGTATTATTAAAATGCCTTGAAAAACCTGAAGCTGAAAAGGTTATGCAGGAGTTACATGATGGACCAACTGGAGGTCATTTTGGAGGAAACACCACAGCTCACAAAATCCTACATGTAGGTTATTATTCGCCAACACTATTCAATGATGGACATGAATATGCAAGAAAATACAAAACTTGTCAAACTGCAACTGGAAGAGAAAATAAACCAACATTCCTTTTGCATCCAATGAATATCCAATAACCATTTGAACAATGGGGATTAGATATAATTGGTGAGATTGCTCCCAACTCTTCCAAGAAGTACAAGTACATCCTTACAGCTACTGATTATTTCATGAAGTGGGTAGAGGTTATCCCACTAAAGGTAGCTAATACACAAAGTATTACATACTTTATTGATCAGTACATAATCACAAGGTCTGGCCTACCCACAACTTTAATGTTTGATAATGCATCTTATTTTTCTGGAAATACTACGGTAGAATTTGCTTTGAAAAGAGGTTTCAAATTGAATTATTTAGCCAAATATTATCCACAAGGTAATGGATTAGCCGAATAAACAAATAAAAACCTCATAAGAATCATCAAGAGGACTATAGACCAAAATCATAGGAATTGGCACAAAGCATTGACATTCGCTTTTTGGGTAGATAGAATAACACAGAAGGCCTCAATCGGTTCTTCTCCTTTTGCTTTAGTTTATGGAAAAGAAGTATTTCTTTTGACGAACATAGCAATCCCATCTCTCACCCTAGTGCAATTTATCAATGAAAATCCTTCCTCTTCTCTTCAGCCAAGACAATTTCAAATCCTTAAGCTTGAAGAAGAAAGAGAAAAGGCTAAAGCTACCCATTCCCATCATCAACAGTTAGTCAAAGCCTCTTTTGATACAACCTCTGCCAGTCATAAAACTTTTGAAGTAGGTGATATGGTTTTGAAATGGGACAAATCACATGAGGAAAAAGGTAAGCATACCAAGTTGCAAAGACTATGGCTTGGACCATTCCAAATCATTGATAAAATTGGTCAATCGACATTTCTTTTCCAAGACTTGTCAGGTAGGATGGATTCCTTGCCCGTTAATGGGAAAATTATGAAAAAAAACTTTTCCTAGAAGACATCCTCTTCTATTTTTGTATCATATTGTCTTTAATATTCTTAGGAAAATAAAGGTTAAAATAGTACTTACTTTTGGCTTCTCAAAATAAAATCTCTAATGATATTTTGATTTTTCACTTCAATAAGTAGGAAGGGTTAAAGAAATAATTAGAGCATTTGAGTATCAAAATGAACCTTATTTCTTTGGAAAAACTTGACCTTTCTAAAAACACTTGTTCAATGAACAAGCTCTTATCTTTATAAAGTATAGATGTCTTGTTATTAGTCAAGAAAAGAATCTTTAACCTAGTAAGGACTTTCTATAAATGAGCATCTCAAAACTCTATTACTATCATCCAAAACTCTTTAAAAGGGCCAATAATTCACCCCATTTGATAAAATCTTATTTTTTCACACTATAATTCTAAAATATACAAAACTTAAAAGATAATAAGTCTCATTACGATCTTGTTTACCATGATCATAGGGGAATAATTGAACTGATATTACCAAAACTGCATATCAAAATAGGGTAATAGCCAATGATTTAATCAATCAAAGGACAAGGGGTCTCATCAAGAGCCAGCTTGTTCAGTTTAGTTACAACTAGTGAATGGCATTGTCATTATTGGGTTACCAGGCCTAGACAATGTCTTTTAAGAAATTTGAAAAGAAAATTACATGAAAATAAAACAAGGTCCAAATGAGAAAAAAAACAAAAGAATGTCATTTTGAATTTTGAAAATTGATTTGGATGGGACAATGCATCATTGTTGGTTAAAATATAACCCCACCGAGGCTATGAATGCCTGTTGGTAGCAGAGGCTCTATCTGTGATAAATGAGTAAACAACTAAAAACTAATATGTAGAAGGCACCTACTATATCTCTTTAAATCTTAGTATTGACTAATGCAAACATTTGTATTTTTATCACTAGAAGAGTAAAGTAGTTGAATAGATAGATTCAGTGAGTGATTGTGATTTTAGAGGAATGCGGTTTAGTTTGTATCTCATGTAATTATTATCCCTATAACCTTTCTTATTTTGAAAGTTTTACAAATTTCAAAACATCAATCAGAGATGGTTGGTTCTCCCAAGTGAATCGCCAATTGTTGTACTATGTAACAACCCCCCCATTTATACAAGTAATAGTTAATATTTGACATATAAATGGGGACCCTTTTTAAATTTTTAGCCTTTGAAAAATAAATGCTAACTCTAAGGAATTGCCTTGAAACCATTAGAAAAAAACCCAAGCTTAGGACCTTTATCACAAATCGCATTTCGCAGTTTTCCATGTGATAATTATAAACATCTTTAAGAAAATCCCAAAATGTGATATGCGATGAAGCCCCCCGCTGCGATATTCTGATCAGAATGCCTTAAGAACACATGATCGCACTTCACAAATTCGCAAATAAATAATGCATGCCATTGTGTCATCCTTTAACGATTTGTGAAATGCGATATTGTGATTTTTGCAATCACATTTCGCATTATTTCCAGGCAACGCTATATTACAACGTTTAAAAGTTGTGATGCATGAATAAAGCAAGAAGCATGGGAAGTTACTGCGTTTTAATATAATAATGAGTGGTTTGACAGGGTAATTAATGTTTAGCAGCACAAGGAGAAGTAATGATGTTTCAATTTATGGCTAGTGAACACTGAAATCTTGTTCAAAATCTTCCCACGATTCAAAGTCATTTCAGAGAGCTTTCAGCCTTAATTGCCCTATATCGTTTGCAGTGATATATCTCTTTCATTTTAGGAAATATTCAAAAGACATGTCATTACGAAAGGTAATGCAAAAGCAAAAGAAGCAGATCATTTCAGAGTCTAAGGTATCAGAAATGTCGCCTATATTCGTTGATAGAGTTTGTAGTGCCGACGGAGGAGCGACAACATGGGAAGTCATATACAACAAGATTGAAGATTAGTGTCCTAAAATTATTGTCATAAAGGTGAGAGCTGACTCAATAAAACCTTCGGGAGTCCAATTCAAAGATTCTGCCTGTTCCGTTCTTCACATAATAGGAGCAAGAGAAAAAGTACTCCCATACACTGATATGATTAGGTGGGTGGTGGAAAATCTCAGTATTGAAGACAGTAAATTCAGGAACTCGAAGATGGAGCTCATGGGGTCATTCAAAGCTAAAGACCTGAAGAAAATGTATCATATATCTGACACTCGGGACATATATGATAAGTCATACCTGGCCAACTTCGCAAAGAAAAATGAAGAACCTTTCAAGATGATCCAAGGCTGGAGGGTACTAGAGAACAAGTTAAAATATGATAAAACGGGTACGTATCTCATAGCTTATTTGGAAAACCCCTACAACTATGCAACTTCTATGTTATCTAGGCTATATGGATTACCTAATAATACCAAGTTTTCCATAGAATGGATTCCTTTAATTAATTCTTGTGTCAATTCCCACATAATGAATTGGGCCACTATCCTATCTAATAACCTAGCCACTGCCATCTCCGAGTATCGACAGAAGAGATCCTCCTCCACAAAGAACCTTCCACCATTTTATTTTAGTGGCTATATCATGGATTCCGTCTATTTTTGCACTAAATTTCCAATCATGGGTTGGAAATGGACTTTGCAGGACCCATACACCATCCATATAAGCCATAAACAGATTTGGGAATCCCATTATATACCCCATTTTTATAAAGTATGCCACGGTGTTATTTTACCATTGCATCAATTTATTTTTAATAAGAAAGCCCTCAGGTTCTCCAAAGAAGTCGTTATAGACCTTCTTGTAGTAGGCAAGTATTTTGTTGAAGAATGGTTTACATACATTAGGGCTTTTGACAGTACAATGGACCTACATGTCCTCCCTTTGTATGTCTCTAATAAACTATTAGTAAGAGAAATATCCCACCAAACTATTGAAAAGGCTTAACCAAGACCCTAAAAGATAAAAAAAGTCATTGTGGCCATCTTTTCCCATTCGGTGTGGTTCTTTTTTGTTAGAAAATTTCAACCATGCAACCAAGGAATCACTAAGCCCAAAAAGCCTTAGGCTCCATACTTTGCCAAAGAGGCAATTTGATCCAGAGAAAATAGCAAGTAATATTACTATTGCAGTGAAGATTAAGCCCTTTAACCATGAGGCTAATAATTCTAAAGACCTTTTATAGTTAGTTGAATCATTCGAACAAGCATTTAAGTAGGAAAGGGCCAATTTGAGTCCTGAAGAATTTGAAATCTTTTAGGAATTTAGAAACAAAAGGGTCGAAATAATTCCATTGCATTTGTTAATATCCGAGGACAAACCTGCACCCAGTGTAACTATCAACAGCGAGGGACCAAATTCTTGCATAGAGTCGCAGGTTGACACAAGTAAATCACATGATATAGGGAAATCCTAGGACACTGAGAATATAGTGGAATCCAGCAGGAGGTCAGTTGAAAAGTAGGTCACAAATGACCTGACTAAAGATACTGGTTCTGAGATTTAAAGTAGTAGTTTGGAGCAGGAGTGGGACCAATTCAATAAGAAACTACAAGACACTCCTAAGACAACAGATGCCTAGGAAACAATGAAATATCACACTCCTTAGCAAACTCGGAAAAATTTAGAGTCTGAGCTGATGGATGAGCAAGGAACTAGTTCGCAGCATACATAAATCATTCTTGCCTTGCCCACATCAGAATTTTTCCTAAAGGTGACGAAAATTCCTCCTTTAAATATGTTCTACAACACACTTCACAAGGCTATAGTAAGGAGACAAAGTAAAATAAGGAGGGTAGAGACACCCAAGATCCCACCTGGGAATGAGCTGATGGACAGAATCTAGAAGGATATTCCTTCCAATCTAGCTGAAAACTTGACCAGACTGTCACAGTTTATAGGGGCGGATGCTACAGCCACCATGGATAAAGCTACAAAGGTATCTATTTTGTTAAGGGAGAGGGAAGAGAAAATAGTGCAGCTCAAGCAACAATTGCAAATTGAAAAAGAAAATGTGAATCAACAAGTTGGTGAACAAATCGCTCAATTGCAGTAGAATATGGAAGTGTTAAACATAAGCCATGAAGCAGACATCTCTGCGAAGAACATGCAAATTCAAGAGTTGCAAGAAGCCATGGCAAAATATGAAGATGTACCTACAGTCAATGAACTCATCAAAGAGGCAGTAGAGATAAATTCCCTTCTATCAAAACAATAAGAGATATTTTTCCAAAGAATGTCGCGTATCGCTCCTTATCTGATCACTAGCGATCAGTTAACGGATAAGGCGATTGACCAGAGAATTGAATTTAATGATTTAAATACAAGGATATTTGAATTCATTGAATGGCAAGAAATAGAATAAGGAAGGAAAGCTAATCTACCCGAGATTGAGGAGACACATAAGGACATTCTATTCACGGATTGGGATGAATGGATCAAGCAAGTTCAGTTACCAGTGGCAAGAGCAGCACTGGTGTCAAATAACATAGTAAAAGAAGTAAATCAAACATTGCACGCCACCATCCTGGTGAAAGGATGTAACCTGAAATCACTTACAGATTTAAATGACTTGCATAAAATCTGGAAGGAAAGAGAGGAAATCCAAAGGGAGGCGATCAAAAAGTTAGCAAAGACTGACTGGGAGGCATATTGGCAATACCTTGTCAAGCCACATAGCCAAATCATGACCCTCAATTTCTCACTCCATTCAACTTAGAGGATGATGCCACCTCTCATAGATGTTATCTTCACAGGACAGGTCAGAACGCAGTTTGGGGCACCTCCTCAAGTGAAACCGGTGTCCGATATATGCAATCTAAAGGAGAAGCTGGCAGACAACAAGTCATCTTCATAACCTCTGCTCATCAAGACATTTTTATTTTTAGAGCTAGTTGCTAGTTAGGAGGAAGGTTGTTTGAAACCTCCTCAATTTTTTGTATAATCTATTTTTGAACATTAGCTAGACAGTATTTATACCCTTCTCATGCATTTAGATAAGGGTCTATAATTTTATCAAAAATATTTGCAAAGAATGCACTTCTCTAAGTTTGTGAATGCCTTGATGAAATTATGGAACATGGTCATTTCTTTTAAATATCAAAGTACTTTCCTTTGTTGGTGCACTATTATATACTTGGAGATAATTTGATTTGGAGAAAGGAGTCGATCTATGTCATTAGTAAAATGAGAAGAACCTCACACATATGGTACTTTTATCTTGTATGAATAGTTTTGTTTCTATTTAATTAGTGATAACATTTCGTTTTCATGAATTGTATATGGAATATGTTATTTCTGTTATGCGTTAATTGCACTATTGTATGATGCCTAGGTGAAAGTGTTTATTTTCACATATAATCATCAAATATATGCGATATAGTTTATACATTTCTTTGACTAACTATTTAGTCAAAGAAATTACCTTTACACGTTATCATCTATGTTTAATGAGTGATTGATCTTTATTATCACATGTCAAACATATATCTTTTTAGATCGCATATTACACAGAATACCCGGGTTTGTATTAGATTAAGTTAGCTAGATATTTGCATGATAAAATAGGCCATTTAGTTATCATTATTCTTACTTCGATTGCTTGAAAACCACCCACTCTCATTTTAAAACCCAAATTCGGAAACTGGTCCCATCATCCCTAATCAGATCCACCATTTCAAATGGAAAAGGAGTTGTCTTTAAGGTCCGGACCGGGTGGTTATCCCCAATTTCGAAGCATTAGAAATATGAGGCTTCAACACTATGTCATAAACAATAAATAGCGTCCCAATTCCATAAACAATGAATAATGTAACAATGTTATGACTAACAAATAATGTCATGATGTGACAAAGAAAAAATGTTGTCACAATGTGATGGGCAATAAATGTTATCAATGTGTGATGAACAACAAATGATGTCGCAATATGATAATCCACGAATGTCATCACAATTGGACATTACAATGTGATTAACGAAATTGTTATCAACCATGATTGGTCGTTGGTTGATCATGGTAAAAAATAATCGACCATGGTCATCCATGGTAAAGCATAGTCAAGTGTATACAACTTGGGAAATCAGAGTCAACTAAGGTGAAACATGGCCAAACCATATTCAATAATTCTCTTCGTTGTCAACATGGTTAATTGTGGTAAACCATGGAAAAAATGACTAACTTGTTAGAAAGTGTAGCAAGAAAGGATAAATTTGACTTGTGCCTTAGTCAAATTTAGTAATTCAATTTTCCACATCAGCAGGATGACTTGGATTGCAATTAGCTTGAGTGACATGGCCCTGTCACTTAGTTAGATCAAAAAGTTCAAGTTTGTGGGCTTGGAGTAGATTTGTGCATGTGATGATTGCTAAAATTTAGTAATTTAGTCCAGTTATATTCAATTGAACTTAGTTAATTGAGTTCAAGTAGCTAGTTGATTCAGTTGAAGGCTAGTTGAGTAGTAGAACTATTGTTAACTCAATGATGTTTAAACTAGTAAATCACCTAAAAATAGCCCAAACATGCATGGAGTTTGAATTGCGTAGCTGGAGTGGAGGAAAAGGCACTTTCTAATCATCAATTGTTTACTAGTTGAGTGTACAGGCTTGGCATTGATGCAAGTGATAAATTCCTTGGGATTTGTGAAAGGAAATAGGGAATTCCCCTATTATTTAGGAGACTAATTTCTCCTAAATTGTGCAAGGAAATAAGATGAAGCTGGAGCCTTGAATTGGCTAAGTGTTGACCAAATAAATACAGTCAACAAGAGAACATGTTTATAGTGTAGGGTGTGCTTCATGATTGAAGCAAGACATTCTAATATTTTCTCATTCTCATATGATTATTGAAAAGAAGCGGAGGGGTATTTCCCAGTTGGTTTCCCCTGTAAATCATTTTGTTTTTATGTTTTTGATGGTTGCATGCCATTGCATGTGTTTCTAAATTGTGATTTCCATTCTGCAATATTGTAGATTAAATTGTAATCTCTTGTTTTTAGTTTGAATTCATTAGTAGTAGCAAATTTCTATTAATTTCTACATGGTATCAAAGTAAAAATCACACTAGAAACCACTCAATAGAGCTTCTCCTTCATAGATTTAGATTTTGAGATTCAATGAAGTATTTTTTCTTCCATGCGGGAAAATGTCTTTCAATGGGTGGAGGTTGGAGTATGCCCTGGAGGAAATCTTGAATTTCATAGCTTGGAAGGACAGGACAAACGTTGTACTCAATGATAATGGAGTGTTGGAGTACACCAAAACTAACATTCCAAAACCAACAGTATCATATGCATAGCAGTTAGCACAGTGGAAGAAGGGTACTGCAAAATCTAGGAGGATCATCCTAAAGGGTGTGAGAGACCACATAGTCTCGAATTTACATGGAAAATAAAATCGATTTTCTAGGTGGAAGACCCTCACTCAGCTATTAAAAAATAATGGTGATGTTAAGAAATTGGCATTGAGGGACAACCTTAGAAACATTTCATTGCAGAAAAAGGAAACCATTCCACATTACCTCTCTAGATTCACTTAGGTTTGAGATGATCTTGGAGGAGTTGGAGAAAATGTTCCTCTTCAGAAATTGTGAGCTAGGACTCTATAAATGGAAGGGAAAATTTTCCAAATTGGGAGAGACTTTGGTCCGATTTGGTGAAGGAATAAATTCGGAGGAACACTAGAGATGGAGTAACATCCAAAGCTGAGGAGGAAGAGAAATTTTCCTTGGTTGGGAAGGGAAAAAAATCTAAGGGAAAGAAGGCCCAAAGAAAGCCAGAGTCCGGCCAAAAAAATTCTAAGAAGAAGGACCTAAGTAAGATAAAGTATTTTCACTACCATGAATATGGGCACGATGCAACAAAGTGTCTACAAAAGAAGTCTAATAAGAAGCCTTTAGGAGGAGCATGAGGTGAAGCACTAACCTCACAATTCGAGTTAGACTTCACGCTAATTGCATGCATGGCCAACACTATAATGGGGAGTGTGTTGTATCTAGATTCAGGTGCTTCATTCCATATGACAGGATGCAAAGAATTCTTCATTAGCCTAGAGGAGAAGGATCTCCAGATGCACATAGAACTTGGGGGTGATGGGTGGTACGGTACCAAAGGAATTAGAATTGTAACCTTTAAGAGGGAGTCGAGCTCCCATCTTCATCTGAAAGATGTCATGTATGTACCTAGGTTGAAGAATAATTTGATCTCTGTGGTTGTATTGGAAGATAGAGGCTATGATGTTTATTTAAGTAAGGGGAAATCATTTCCAAGACATGTAGCTACCAGGAAGGTAAACCAAATTGGAGTTTGTATGAAGAAACTATACAAACTTGAGGTGGAATCTCGTGCTACATTGAGTAGCAAGGCAGAAAAGGTGCAGAGTTGAGATGTTGGAGAACTCTGGCATAGGAACATGGGGCACTTACACCATGGGGCCTTAAAAATCATGCAGTAGATTACCAAAAATCTCTTGAAATGCACCCTTGACCAACATGATGTTAGAAAGCGATGAACATTGGGGAAATATGTAAAATCCACCTTCCAGGGCCGAGATAGCAGAGCGCAAACAATCTTGGAGTGAGTCCACTCTGATGTATGTGGACCATTTTCTACAGCCTATACAACAAAAAACGGTATTGTGTGATTTTGGTTGATGACCTTTCTCGAAAATTTTAGATCTTCTTCATGTGGAAGAAGGATGAAGTTTTCTCTAAATTTATTGAATTCAAAGCATTGGTTGAAAAGGAGACTGGTCATCAATTGAAAGCCCCAAGAAGTGATAATGGAGGAGAATTTGTTTCTAGAACCTTCAAGGACTTTTGTACCAAAGAGGGTATTAGAAGAGAACTAATAACACCCCATAACCCACAACAAAATGGGGTGGCTAAAAGGAAGAACATAATCATAGTGGGAGCAGCAAGAGCCATGTTACATGATCAACGGTTGCCATTAAATCTATAGGAAAAATCAACACCACAATTTATTTGCATAATAGGAGCCCTCATAGAATACTTTCCATGATCACACCCGAAGAAGATTTCTTTGGGAGGAAGGCATATATATCTCATTCTCAAATTTTTGGAGCTATTGTGTATGTCATGTCTCCAAGGATAGCATGAAGAAACCAGATCCTACAATTGATATGGGGATATTTTTAGGATACGCAGAGATTCCTCATAGATGTAGGGTATATTTTCCCTCACTTAGCATGAAAGTAGTGAGGAGAGACATCAATTTGATGTGGACAAGGCCATGAGATGCTCTCTAGAGTGACAGTTGAGTATACCACCAGAGGAGGAGCTTATAACTCCTAAGTACAAGACTTAGATAGAGCTTCAGGATGTTGTGGAGCAGCCACAAATGGAGGAGCATACAGAAGGTTGACTGGAGGCACCCACTCAACCAAAATCTTCTAGAGATGGGAGGAAGAGAACAAGCTGACATATTTGTATAGGATACACGAGAGCATGTGGGAGATCCTACATCTCAATGCAAGTAGAGGAGCTCACCAAACAGGTAGATTGGATATATGGCTCTCATGACAGAACTCATTGAGTCAGAGCCTCTTCATTGGAGGAAGCAGTTTCCCAACCAGTGTGTGTAGATTTTCCTGTAGATTCATAAGCTCATGTAATTTACTAAAACAAGAGACAATAATCTACTTCTACTTTCAATTAGGGGAAGCCAATAGATTGATAAAAACAATATGAACAAGAAGAAGACAAATCAATGGCACATAACACAATAAGTTTTTCTAGGGAAAGCCACTACTCAAAACCCTGCCTATCTGTATTTCATTAATCAGAAATATGAGTGAAGATACAAAACTTGTTCTCACTAGAAAAACTCCGAACAAGTATGCTCAACTCTCTTTCCTCACAAACTCATTCTTAGCCAACACTTAGCCAATTTCCACTGCCTACCAAGTCCCTATTTCCTTGTGCAATTATTACATTGAATAGCCCATATTCATGGGAATCCATTGCTTCCAAAACTACACAATCCAAATTAGGTCCTCTTCATGATTGCATGCATGATCTATACAACTTGGTAAATCATACAATTGATATTACATTTTTCCTGCACTCTAGTCTCAACTACACCTTTCTCAAAATTGACATGCATGAGTTTCTGATGAGAGAATCTTCAGTTATCTGGAGTAGCACCTGTGGATGCACCAGTGCATGAACTAACTACTAATCCTCTACTAGTTCAACAAACAATTAGAACTAGTTTAATTGTCTATAAATAAGTAAACTGAATTATCTAATTACAACTCAATCTAAAATCATATTGGACCCCTAAAATTTAGGGAGAACATATACATGACTTCCAAAAGACTTCCAACTCGAAATTACTAAGATAATTAAGTTGATTAAACTTAATTAACTATTTACAAATTTCTATGAGAATATAATTCTATTTTAATTATCAGTTTAAATTCAAGGACAAATTTAAACTAGAATTTACTGTTGCCATTTCTCAATAATGTGGGTCGATGCCATGGTGGAGGAGTATGACTCCATCCTTTAGAACAATGTATGGGAGGTGGTGTTGATACTAGAGAACAAGTTAGTGGTTGGTTCTAGATGGATCTACAAAGTGAGGTATGCAGCTGATGGGAGCATCGAGAAGTACAAGGCCAGATTTGTGGCTAAAGGCTTCTCACAGGTAGAGAGAGTTTGCTATGAGGAAATTGTAACAACATCATTTAAAATCCATGTAATAAAGTTAGTAAAGGAAAAATAACACCAAGGTCATGGGATACATATTCCAAGATGAATGTTTGGCAAAAACATAGTGATGGGGATCAATTTTGATTAATAAATGACTGTGTAAATTGGAAAAGGCATTGAGAAATGCAAAGAGACATTAATTGAAATTTTATTTATTAAAATAAAGAAAAATAGGAGAAAAGGAAGGTGAAAGGTCACATAATTGCATGTGAGGAAAATTGAAGGAAAAATAGAGGAAAATGAAGAAAATAGAGGCATCAATGATAAAGAGGCTTCTGCGGATCAGTTCACAACCTTTTGCTAGTTCTAGCTTGGAGCTCTCTATATATTCTCTCTCTATCATACTCTTGCACACTTAGAGTTTCTTGGAGCATTGTGGCATACTTTGGATTTGGAGAAAGAAGGAAAAGGAAAAGCATGAAAGTGCAAGGGGACAACGGGATCAATGACTACAACTAGATTGCTTTTCAGATACCGAGTTGCATGTATGATTTCGTTGCTAGTTTTAGCATGCATGCTATATGCATGAGGTTATTTGGTTATGATATATCATTGGCATGGAGGATTTCCTAGATTGATAATGGTTTTTCCTAGCCTTGCCATTTCCTGTATAGCCATGGTGTTGTGAGTTTGCCACTTTATTTTTTTCTAATTAGTGTTCATGTTCCTTATGGCTATGGGTTGAGTTGCTAGTTCCTGGAGCCTTGGTTGGACAAATTCTCTGGAAGCCTTGGAACAAATTGGGTTGAGTTACTAGTCCTAGAAGCCTAAGTTCGACAAACACTTTGGAGCCCTTGCTGGGTTAAGTTACTAGTCCTAGAGCTTGGTTGGACAAATGCTTTAGATCCCTGCAAGAACTGTGGGTTGAGTTACTAGTCCTAGAGTTGGGTTGGAACAAACAATCTGGAGCCCTAGATAGATTGGGTAGAGACCAATATAGTGATGGTTAGTGATGTCAAACTGTGAGGTGGAATCATTAGTTGAGGGTTGAGATGGTTTGGCCTCTGGAAGCCCTGGTTTGGTTTTTCTTGGTTTATTCCATGAGATCCCACATTCATTATTGGAATATGGCATGGGGATGATTGGCTGAAAGGGAGATTTGGTTTAGTCCAATCTATGGTTGGGTGGTATGTGGAAGTTCCTAACTTGGTTGGATTTTTCATATTTTAATAAGATCTCTTTTCCTCTTGTATTTAATGAGTATTTATACTTGTTATTTTCTGGCTTTGATGACTATTCTATCATTGTTATTATTTTGGTTATATGTTGGTTATAAGCATGGTTTCATGAGAGATCCTAGTTATAGCTCTTAACATGTTTTGATTGGTAAATGAATAGTTATTGAATTCATGACCTAATAGATGTTACTCTAGCCATTGTGAGAGGGAATTAGACCTTCTTGATGATTCTTAGATAAGTATCAAACCCCTACATTCAAATATGCATTTATGACATGTTGACAATGTGTTTGACGAAATGTTTGTCATTTTTAGGCCTGGATAGGTCAAGTTCTTAACTAAATTTTGCATTAATGGCTTTTTCCTTGTGTCATTCATCATTCTAGAAATTTTATCAAGTTTTGGACAAAGGTTTGGATACTAGCCCTGGAAAAGTGGCCTAGATTTTAGGGATGCATGCTCATAAATGGGAAATCTAGATTGCAGTCGTTGGGAGGTAGGGTTATCTGTACGAATGAAGCATCAAAGTTGCTATCTTTCCTTGTTATGAAAGCGACTGGGAGTCTAGATCACTAAAAAGGCAAGTTAACTCATAGTTTGGGCACTTAGAGTGGTTGTTTAGCTCTTGTGGGTCCTGTAGCTCCTGAGGAATGTTAGTAAGGTTTTCTGTTTGTCAAATCCACTTCCTTAACTGTACATAGGAGGTTGATTCATATCATAGTAGCTCCTTCTCTTATGTTTGCCCTGGTCTGGCAGTGAAAGTTGGTAGATATGGGGGGTGTGGTGTAGGAATATCCTCTCTGTGGACAGAGAGGATCTCTCTAGCCCAGGAGAGTGGGTCTAGCCACAAACAAGAAAATATAATGTAAATTTCCTTAGATTAGAATCGAATAAGAGGGCCTACCTCTTATAATGCTAATCCACTTGATGGTGATCTTGCTTCCTTGCTCCAACTTCCTTTCGTTCCAATGCCTAAAATAAACATGAAAGAAACAACAGCAAACATGATAGCATAAAATCGAATCCAAGCTACTTAAAAGGTCAAGGAGTTCTAAGCTATAAAATGTAATATTACACCTGATATAGGAAACAAACCATTATTTGTACTAAAATAAACTTCAAAGAGAAATACAACCGAAGCCTTGACGTTGGAGATCTCCTTTGCAGTATCCAAGTCCCACTACATGCCTTTTCAGCACTCTTTTCCTCCTCTAGCTTGACATGAAATGTCTTCCAAGCTATAACTCTCTCTCCTCATGCTTTAGCTACCAAAGACTAGTATTTTTTCATCTAAGACTAATCTTCTTCTATCAGAAGCTAAAGATTTTAGAATTTTGCAGCTGGTTCTATCCCTCCACCACTTTCACTATGTGTTGTATTGTCTAACCAAAAAGGGTAAGAGGAAGTTGTTTATATAGGGAGAGGAGGATAAGAATGAGATCTGCTCAAGGGGGAAGAAGGTATTATCCTTTTTGGAAGGTCCACTTTTATGGGGGAAAGAACCTTATATGGAGTTCTCATCCCTTATCCAATTAAACGAACATCCACCACATCGCCACTAGAAGTTTCTAGGCATGAAACTTCGTTTCCTTTTATAAAACTTTCCAGAAGTAGACCAGCGTGGGTATTGGGTTAATAGTAGTGCCGATCGGTGTGGGTCACAGTGTAAAACTTTGCCATCGATGTGGGTGAGACACTGGGAAAGAGCGTTGATCTTAAAAATTGGGGTTTAATAAGGATTCTATGGAAATGTTCTGAAGGGAGTGGGGACTACTTTCTTCAAAAATCAAGGGATGCGAGAGCATAGGTTTCATGGTGAAATTATAATAGAGTAGTCACTACTAGGGTTCTCCAGGATCAGGAACAGGGAGTGACAAATTACTGTGTAACATATGCCCCCTAAAGCATGAAGTCGGAGCTGATAGCGATGGCTGAAATGCTTTAAGACGGAGCGAGGACTTGGAATACCAACATCAGAAGACCTGCAACTCAAACATAAATGTACATATCTAAAATCCTATAGTCATGCCTAATAAACATGAGAGGCATATAACAATACCTGAATCCATGGTATAGGCATAGCTATCCATCAAGAAAAGGATGATGTGCATGGATCCTTGGCATGGACGCAACCATCCGACTGGAGGGATCATATGAAATAGATCCACGACATGGGCGCAACCGTCTACATAGAGAGAATCAAAATGAAAAGACCCACTGTATGGTCACATCCATTCAACTGAGAAAGATAAAAATGATACCCATGACATGGTCACAACCATCCTTCTAAAGAATCATGTATATAATCATGAATGACTCATCACTCTTCAAAACATGGACTTTTGTGATCTAAGCCTAGGGTCTTGCACTCCAACACAACCCGATCAAAGTACAAATTCTAACATGTAAATAGACATAGTGAAGTCGAACATGCTAGAAAATCACTTGATTACTGGCCAATGATGTGAATCGTTAACAAGCACGAGAGAAACCACCCATAATGTCAATGGTTCTCAGGGTACTATCAGTACAATTCACAAAGTGTAAATAAGGAACTAAAGTTGAACACCTGTGAAATCACTCGATCGAGGGCCAATGATGAGAACCTGTCGTCGAGTGCAAAGAACTTGCCATTGAGGCATGCAAGCTCTAAGGTACTGGAAAGGAGATTCTAGATCAACTTCCTAGATAACAAGCTGAAGTCGACAGGAAGCAATCCGTTGAAGGAAGGTCATAATGGATCCTTCATCATCGGCACGAAACGGGAAACACAATGAATGAGAGTAATCCAAGAATGTCACAGATGATCAGACAATGTATAGGTAAGAAGACTTATCTTGAACATGTGGATAACATGACTCTGAATTTTGGTAGCATTTGACATCATAGGATCAGAGGTCATGGTAATGTCGAAGAGATCATATGAGAGGTTTAAAATGGCTAACCCAAAACCCAAGGTGGTAAGTGATAGAGTGAGGATGTCCCAAAACCCAACACAAAAAATAGATGAGTGTCAATGTTCAAGAGCGACATGCTACCTCAAGTGAAGAATACAAGTGATGAAATATTTCCAATTTTCTCCCACCATTTCTGGAGAGTACCCCAGTTAAATGGATCCATCCTAGTAATTTTTACGAGCCCTAGGAAGGAGTAGCTCGGTCTCGTGATAATGACAAGTCCTATGTCATTTAATCTTTTAACGAGTCCAACATAGGTGAAACTCGACATCTTTTTTCATTTTTAGAGAGTTTGAAAAAGAAGTGGAAAAGAAAACTCCAAAGGTCCTGTTAGCACTCAGGGAAGCTCTCCTAGGTTGTAGCTCAGAGATGCCTAGAAACATATAAATCTTCAATATCGTTCTCTGAACTATTGGAATGAATTGGGGTTTGGATCAAGTCAGATGACTGTTTCAACTCTATTTTCACTCAAAACATGCATGAACACTCACAGCATGGCAAGGTTTTCAACCACTAATGCTCAATAGTTTATAGATTCAATGAATAGATGGAGAATCCTGAGTGTACCAACAAATACATACATAAACACATATGAATGGCTAGCTACAGAAAGTAAATGAAGCTTACAAATCTAGTTTATCAATGCAGAGATAATATGACAGTTATCTGCCATTCGACAGAGAAGAAACATGAATAACCCATTCAAGTGCAAGCTTAAAACAGAAGGAAATATGGCGATTTAACATTTAACATCAAAATAAGCTTGTATTACTGGAATGAATATGAGACACTAAGAGGAGCAGAGTCTCCACAGTCTCCAAAAGCTGAACCCCTGATACTTCTAACTTTCAGCCATTTATAGGCTTTTTACAATGCTCTCGAGCTCTCTGAGGCTTGAGGTGTCTTAATCTATCCCCTCTGGCTTCTAACTACTTGATTCCATGATTAGACAGACATGAGCCAGAGGTCTCTTTTTCTAACAACATAGTAACCAAATTCTGGTAATTTTGCCGCGCTGTCAAGTAGCTCTCTCATGCCAGTGATGCTCCATGATCACTTCTGTTGGTTCGGCTGCATCATGTTCCGGATTTTTCCCCTTTCGGCCATCTATCTCCCGGCCTCTGTCTTGTAATGGAATGGTTCTGTCGGCCTTTGAAATCCTTTCGAATACCAAAAACAATTGTTTTCAGTTTTACACATAGAAACGCTGCAACACTGTGAAATTCTGCCAAAACTCTGATCATTTTGAACTTCAAAAGTCCTTAAATATAGTGTATTCCTCTATTAGATCCATCCTCATTGCTATCGCAAGTCGCTTCGGCCTTGCTCCTTTGTATTTTTAAAAAGTACATTAAAAATCGTGAAAATTGGCTCCCTCCGGACTTCAAATATTATATATTTCCCTTCACGAACCCTTTCGGGTCTGGGTCTTATCGCATCGGTGTTGTTTCTTTATATTTCATTAAATAGCGAAATATGTGAAAATACATTAAAAAACACCTTTTGACGGATCTCGAAATCTATGCAATAATGTTTATATATCCATCAGGTCCGGCTAATCGCATCACATACATGTATGGGTATACGCCCTGCTCCATAATGTTTCTCCAATTGCGATATTGCGATGCGATTAGTTGCAATTGCATATCGCGATAGCCCCAGGCCATTGTAAGTGCTCTATTGTGGTTGCCAATTGCAATGTTTCCAGTCAGATCTGGACTGTTGATCGACCAAATCTGACGGCTACTATGCCTTCACTTATTTATTCCTCTGATACTCTGTTTTTCACTGTTTTTATGTGTTTTTGGCCTCCTGATAGTGTTTCTCTGCCATTTAAAGGGCTCTTCTCATGCGATTGTTTTGATCTTTAGCATGATTTTACAAGATTTTAAAGACTTAGAGAGCATATTTGGATCCATTTGGATCAGGACCCAATGCAATTATAGATGCGAGAGTAATATTTTCGAAGTTCAGCTTATGGCCAAAGCGGAGCAAGAGGAGACGTGGCTGTCAAAGCTAAAACAGGGGACATTTCCGCTAAAAATAGTAGCACTGCACCTCAGGGGCTAACACTGGCTCCTTCTGGGGATGAAAGCCTCCCTGTGAGGTTTCAAGAACTGTAGACTATTGCCTTTCCAGTAACAACCAAAACAAACTTATTTCCTATTGTTCCATTGGGCATGGAGTTTATTTGCATGAAAAACAAAAACTGAAAAAAAAAAACCTATTACAATATTAAGGCCTTAAAGCCTCATATGAAGTAAAGTTTCAAAAACCGCCCATTGACTGGGCCATCAAAAACACCTTCACCCTCCAAATTGTGCAGAATGAAAGTATTGTTCATCTGAACTTGAGTAATGACAAACAGTCCTGTCCATAAGGCATAAAATTTACTATGGTTTCCCTTATTTTCCTTCAATGCATCCCATTTGAGTACCCAGTTACCAACCTGAAAACTGTCCATTTTTGCCTTTCTATCAAAGGTTTCTTTGATCTTCTTCTGATGAATTCTTGACTTCTCAACCAGCTATTCTCTGATCTACTATAATTCAACCAAGTTACTCATTCTCCTCACTATGTCATTCTCTTCATCCTGTTCTTCTTGCAAGAATTTGGCCATAGGGAGAATTAGCTGGATAGGAAAAACAACATCAGTGCCATAAACCAGCTTAAATGGAGAATTTCCTATGGACTTCTTGTTGGTAACTCTGTTAGCCCACAGTGCAAACTTCATCTTGGAATCCCAATTCTTTTTGTTGTCCTCCAGCAGTTTTTTGATTATCCTTACAAGGCTCTTGTTAGATGATTCTGCCAGGCCATTTCCTTGAAGATAATATGAGGTAGAATGCACCAATTGAATGCCCATGGATTCACACATGTCCATCAATTCTTCTGCCTTGAAAGCTGCTGCATTATCAGTGACTAGTTTGGTTGGGCAACCAAATATAGTGAAAATATTCTCATTCAAGAACTTTATGATAACCTGATGATTAGCATTTTTAGTGGGTATGACCTCAATACATTTGGTGAAATAATCAGTGGCTACCAAGATCCATTTGTGATGGCCACTGGAATGTGGATTGATCTCACCTATGAAGTCCAAGCCCCACTACTGGAAGGGACCATTGACGTGTACTGGCTTCAAGGGCAGAGATTTTAGCTGTTGTATTCCTGCAAACCTCTAACATTTGTCACAAGACTTCCCCAAAAAAAACACATCAGAGAATAGAGTAGGCCAATAATACCCAACTCTATAGATATTGTGGGCCGTGGTTTTCCAATAATGATGCCCTCCGCAAATGCTAGAATGGAACTGGTGCATGACTTCCATAGATTGTCCTTTGTCTAGACATCTCAAGAGGATCCCTGATGGGTCTTTACAATAGAGCAGGTTTTCATTGATGCAGAATTTGGCTAATCTGAGCTTAATGGCCCGAGCTAGACTCGAGCTAAGCCTTGGAGGGACCTCTAGCTTCTGCAAAAAATGAACTATGCTAGAACACAATTCATAGGTGGCTAGATTTTCAGCCAAAGACTGATTCTGCTCTCGCTCTACTACTGCTTCCTCTGTCCACTCACCACCTGAATTTGAACCCACGCAATTGATGTCTAACAAACTACAATTTTCCTTAGCCATAAGCTTAGCCAAGCCCCGGCCTTTGACAAGCTTGGTGGGCTTCATCTCTATGTTTAACTCTATGAATTTTGCAATCCATTTAGCTCTCTTTCCATCAATATCAGGTTGAGTTAGAACATCTTTTACTGAGGTTGACGATACATATGCAGTCACTTTGGAATGCAGAATATAAATTCTGAATGCCTTTAAAGATTTTATGAGAGCATAAGATTGTTTTTCAATAATTTCATACCTTAGTTCAGCGTCCCTCTGAGTTTTGTTGAAAAAGGCCACAAGGTGCTCTACACCTTCATCATTTTCCTGCAATAGAACTACTGCAAGTGTATCATAAGAGGCAAAAGAGAAGATATAAAACTCCCTGTTATAATCTGGGCTGATTAGAGTAGGAGCTTCCATGATAGCTTGTTTGATGACTTCAAAAGAGCTTCTTGCACCATCTATCCATTTTATTTCTGATCCTTTCTTCAACATGGAAGTGATGTGCTTCACTAGCTCTGCGAAGTTTGGAATAAACCTCCTGACAAAGTTAATCTTACCTAGGAAAGATTGAACGGCCCTTTTTTACCTTGGGATGGACAATGTTTGAATTGCTTGAACTCTTGTTGGATCGATCTTCACACCTTCAGTAGAAACAATATGTCCCAGCAGTTTGCCTTCTTCTAGAGAAAACTGTGACTTCTTTTGGTTTATAGAAATTCCAAAACATCTACACTTTATAAACACCTTCTTCAAATGTTCCAAATGGTTCTTGTGACTATTGGAAAAGACTGTTATGTCGTCAAGGTAAATAAGGACAAACTTGTCCTTCTCTCCCACAAAGGCTATGTCCATGGCCCTCTGAAAAGTAGTCGTAGCATTCATTAGTCCAAAAGGCACCTTGGAGTACATGAAAGTGCCCCAAGGAGTAGTGAAGGCGGTATTTTCCTGATCTTCTAGATGTACAACAATATGATTGTAACCTGAAAATCCATATAAGAAAGACATGACTCTAGCCCCTGAAACTTTTTGCAGTAAGTGTTCCATCTTAGGCAGGGGGTTGTTGTCTTTTTTAGAGCATTTGTTCAGATTCCTGAAGTCAACACAAAGCCTGATTTCTCCATTCTTCTTTCTTACTACCACAAGGTTAGCTATCCACTTTGAATACCTTAGGGGAGCTATGATCTTGGCATCCAGCAACATCTTGATTTCCTTTTCAATCAAAGGCAATAAGAGAGGGAAAATACGTCTTAATTTCTGCTTAAAAGGGATGGTGTTCTTCTCTAGTGGAATTTTATGCTGAATGATGTTGGTGTCATAGGTCTTAAGCTTACTATACTCCCAAGCAAAAATATCAACAAATTGTTTCATCAGGGTGCAATACTCGGAACTTTGGGCAGAAGATAAGTGAGTGGACAGATTTATGTCCTTTGGATGGGCTGGACTCCCTACATTATGTTTATGAACAGCAAACTCATTTTCTTTTTTGGTAGGCTTATAAGGTACATCATTATGATCAAACAGCTTCTCTAGGGGCACCAATCCTTTGGGTATACAGTTACTAGGCAAATGAACAATGCTATCCTACCCAATCTCATCCTTTAGCTTGGACTGGTTGCATTCTTCAATGGCTTTGTTTTCTTGGTCGATGTGCATTTCAGAAAATTCATCAATGACTTGTAAAAACCTATTAATTTCATCATCATGTTCAAAAACTTTCCAGTATTTAACATTGTCAAGCAGAGATGGTCTATATTTTACCTAAACTTCATAAGTCAATTTAGGAGGCAAAGGAGGAATAAACATGCTAGCAGACACAACAAGGGAATCAGCAAGCTGGTTCTTCATTCTCGGGATGTAAGAAACGCTGAAAATTAAAAGAGCCCTTGAGCTTCCATACCTCATCTCTGTATGCTTTCAGCCTTGGATTCTTTGCTTGGAAAGTTTTGTTGACCTGCTGAATGATAAGGTCTGCATCTCCAAACACCTTCAGACCTTTGATTCCCATTTCTTTAGCTGCGTTTAAGCCCAATATCAAGGCTTCGTACTCTACTATGTTATTTGTGACCTAAAAAGTTAACTTGAAAGATAAATGAATGCATTCTTGTGTGGGGGACACAAGGACTACACCTGCCCCTGTAACTTCCTTAGAGGAAGCTCCATCAAAGAACATGTCCCAAATTTGTAGGCCTTCTTCCTCTATGATCTAGAAAACTGGTTTCTTAAGCTATGTGGAGGCCAATTGGGATTCTTCAATCTGAAGAATATAGGCTCCAAAATCAGTGTCGACAGCATAGATGGGATGATTAGTGGGATTCCTTTCATCACTAATGATATAAGCCAATTGAGCTTCTCTGTATAATCTCCTACTCTCACCTCCAAAAACTAGGATAGTAGCATAGGACAGAGAATTTTGCAATGTTCCACCTAATCTCTTGATCCAACCTCTAGAGAGAAACATGCCAAACTTGGGGGGTACATCTGCTACCACAATATCCATCATCATGCTCTTCATGGGCAGCTGAGACAAGGTGATGGCTAGGTCTTTGATTAATCCCAAACATTTCACTTTTCTAGAGTCAAAAGAAAATAGGTCATGATAAGACTTGGTAATGTCAAGACCCAACTCATCCATGACAGCCTTGGGCATTAGATTATGGTTGGCTCCTGTGTCTAGAAGGCAGTTGTGAAGGACTTTGTCATGAATAGTCAAAGATACATAGAATGATGGGGAGTTGTCATCACAATTTTCAATCATTGGGCTGAGAACAATAGTTGGTTTGTCGTCTTGCAGATTTACATAGTCAGTGGAGGCTTGGATGGCTTTAGGCTCAAGGGCCTCGAGGATAGATTTCTTGAAGGACTCATTCTTCATTAGTTCAGTCAGAGATATAGGTATGCTTATCTTCTAAATTTCTGATTCAAAAATGAAAGGATAAGGAGACTTGTCAAGGCCTCTTACCTCGTGAGCTGGAGCTTTGAGGATGATGGGATCAACTTCTAGTCATTTCTACTTTTTAGCTTGTTGTATTGCAGGGACAATAGCCCTTTGAATAGAAGTTTCATTGGCATTATTCATCTTCGACCTCATATTATATCTGTGCTGATCAGAAGTTTGCAGAACAGCCCCACCATCCCACTCTTGGCTGATCTGGTCATTGAGTAATGACTTTTCATAGGCAGCTGAGGTCAAAAAGGAGGCACTACCTTTGTCTTCCAGACAATGGATCTCATCATCTTCTTCAAACTGCTCTTCTTCCATGACTACATTCTGGAAAGGGGTCTTCACCCTTTGGTCTTCATTGGCATCTTTTCTTCTTTGCAGAATTTGCAACTGCTCATTAGCTCTTCTATATGGATTTGGATTTCTAGGAGCAAAGGTATTAGGAACTCTTCCTTTTCCAGGGTGCTGCTCAACCTTTAATTTGGAGATTTCCGAGGCTAATGACTCTATCATCTTGGTCATTTTATCTATCTTGGGATCTGAAGATGATGAAGATTCACCCCTCTGTCTCCTTCTATCAACATTCCCCTTGAGCTTCTCTACAGCCATGATGTTTGATTCTACTTCCAAGGCTGTGTCCTGCATATTAGACAAGGTAGCACATCGTCTCTCCCTTAACAGTAGACAGAAGTCAGAATCAAAGGCACTGGCATAGGTGAGTTTAGCAGAGGTAGTGGTGGGTTTTACTTCAGCTGGTATCTTGTTGTACATGAGATTAAACCTATTATTAAAATCAGACAACAACTCACCATTTTCCCTCTTTAAGTTCCCAAACTCGGTGTGGTAGTAGAGTAGATCCTTCGTATCCCCCCAATGCTTTAGGAATGCATCATCTAAAGCCTCAATATCTGCTATAGACCTTGGGGTCAGTTCTCTAAACCATTTTTAGCCTCTCAATCTAGACTTTGGACAAAGACTCTCATCCATACATCATCTTCACTAATGTCCATGTTATCAGCATAGCTATAGAATGATTCAAGATGTTCCTCAGTTGTAACACCTTCAGTCCCAGTGAACTTAGGCCTATAATTCTAATATTCTCCAGTAGGCATGCCATTCAAAGGAGTGGGTAGTACTAGAGGTCCATACCTAGCAGCTATGATTCTTTCCATTTTGGTAGGTGCTTGTGGACCTGCCATAGCTGTGGTGGCTACATGGGTACTGGAAGTCTAAATGACAGAGGGTTGAGAAGTGACTGATAGAACTAAAGGAGCATGATGGATAGGAGGAGAGGTTTCCTTTGGGCTTGCGATGAAAGGAGAACCTAAAGAATAAGGAGATCTGTGAGTCTTTGAGATTTTTTCTTCACTGCTAGTATTAGATGCTATACTCTCAACATGTATTTGTTCTATTACAGGATTTTCTTGAAGAGGTATAGAATATTGTTTAGAACTACCTGAACCTGATGCTCCTTTCTGCAACGCCTTTCTTTCTTTGATGATTCTTTCAAGGTTAGGTACTGGGTTAGCTTGTGGCCTTTGAGGATTTCTACAAGTATGCCTCACAAACTGAGCCAGAACTATGAAGTGGAGTCGCCAAGAGGTTCGCCCTCCAATAGAGTCACCAGATAGATGATTACAACCCAAATAGTGTCTAAACTTTTTCTATCATCAAATTTGGATCTGTGTCGTCCCCGAGGGAAGCTGAGCTTCAGTCTCCTCTCAAGGCAATGCTACCAATTATGTTAGCACTCCAGGAAGCTCTCCTAGGTTGTAGCTCGGAGATGCCTGGAAACATATAAATCTTCAATATCGTTCTCTGAACTATTGGAATGGATTGGGGTTTGGATCAAGTCAGATGACTGTTTCAACTCTATTTTCACTCAAAACATGCATGAACACCCTCAGCTTGATAAGGCTTTCAACCACTAATGCTCAATAGTTTATAGATTCAATGAATAGATGGAGAATCCTGACTATACCAGCAGATACATACATAAACACATATGAATGGCTAGCTACAGAAAGTAAATGAAGCTTACAAATCTAATTTATCAACGTAGAGATAAGATGACAGTTATCTAGCATTCGATAGAGAAGAAAACATGAATAACCCATTCAAGTGCAAGCTTAGAACAGAGGGAAAGATGGAAATTGAACATATAACAACAAAAGAAGCTTGTATTACTAGAATGAAGATGAGACGCTGAGAGGAGCAGAGTCTCCACAGTCTCCAAAAGTTGAACCCTTGATACTTCTAACTTTCAGCCATTTATAGGCTTTTTACAATGCTCTCGAGCTCTTTGAGGCTCGAGGTGTCTTAATCTATCCCCTTTGGCTTCTAACTGCTTGATGCCATGATTAGACAGACATGAGCCAAAGGTCTCTTTTTCTAACAACATAGTAACCAAATTCTGGTAATTTTGCCACGCTGTCAGGTAGCTTGCTCGTGCCAGCGATGCTCCATGATCACTTCTGTTGGTTTGGCCTCATCGTGCTATGGCTTTTTCCCTTTTCAGCCATCTATTTCCCAGCCTATGTCCTGTAACGGAATGCATCTTTGGGCCTTTGAAATCCTTTCGAATACCAAAAATGACTGTTTTCTGTTTTACACAGAGAAATGCTACAACACTGTGAAATTCCGCCAAAACTCTGTTCATTCCAGACTTCAAAAGTCCTTAAATATGGTCTATTCCTCTATCGGGTCTGTCCTCATCGCTATCGCAAGTCGCTTCGGCCTTGCTCCTTTGTATTTTTAAAAAATATGTTAAAAATTGTGAAAATAACATGAAAATTGGCTCCCTCTGGACTTCAAATATTATATATTTCCCTTCACGAACCCTTTCGGGTCTGGGTCTTATCGCATCGACGTTGTTTCTTTGTATTTCGTTAAATAACGAAATATGTGAAAATACATTAAAAAATTCCTTTCGGCGGATCTCAAAATCTATGCAATAATGTTTATATAGCCATCGGGTCCGGCTAATCGCATCACATACATGTATGGGTATAGGCCCCGCTCCATAATGTTTCTTCGATTATGATATCATGATGCGATTAGTCGCAATCGCATATCGCGATAGCCCCAGGCCGTTGCAAGCACTCTGTTGTGGTTGTTGATAGATGTTGCCAATCAAATCTGGACCATTGATCAACCAGATCTGACGGCTATTGTGCCTTCACTTGTTTATGCCTCCGATACTCTGTTTTTCACTGTTTTTACGTGTTTTTGGCCTGTTGATAGTGTTTCTCCGCCATTCTAAGGGCTCTTCTCATGCGATTGTTTTGATCTTTAGCATGATTTTACGATATTTTAAAGACTTAGTGAGCATATTTGGATCCATTTGGATCAGGACCCGATGCAATTATAGATGCGAGAGTAATATTTTTGAAGTCTGGCTTATGGCCAAAGCGGAGCAAGAGGAGACATGGCCGTCGGAGCTAAAATAGGGGACATTTCCACTAAAAATAGCAGCACTGCACTTTAGGGGCTAACAGGTCCCCTTTCGTAAAGTTGTCTCTCGAGCCCCAAAAGGTAGAAAACGATACTTGAGAGAACTTCATGGCCATGTCAACCAAGGAGTACCTTTTTCGTAAATAGTTTATCCCAACCTAAAAAAGGGGTAAACATATACTGGGTAAATGACATTTCATAGCCTTTAACGAGTTCAAAATGACAAGAGCTCGGCAATATTTTCATATTTTGAGAGTCAGAAAAGAGCTCAAATATGACTCCCTACTCTTGTTTGCTTTAAAGAGTCTAAAAGGGAAAAAATACTCGGAAATCTTTTCATTTTTTTACAAGTAAGAAAAGAGCTTAAAGGTGACTCGTCCTAGAGGAAAAAGTGGTATAAAGGGTAGCAACTAGTTCCGGTTATGGTGGAACTGCTCAAAAACTAAGAGGTCAAGAGGTTGGCTAGTAAAACCACTCATCGTTGCGGTTCCTCAGGATAGGGAAAAACAACCAAGTGAAAGCATATGATAGGCCAAAGAGATGGTGGCGATGGAATGAAACAACCAAGGCTCATCTAGCAGAAATTAGCTGATAAAAATGACAATCATGAGATGTAAATTGGGGCATGGACTCATTTTTACAGAAGCTTGAACCATGGGGAACTCTGCTTGAATTTGGTTTCATGTTTACACAATCTTGAAACGAAAAACTATACTTGAGTTGGGTTTCATTTTCACACAAGCTTGAAACAAAGACAAACTATGCTTGAGTTAAGTTTGCATGCCCCTAGCATAATGACTCAAATCGAGGTACATGCCCCCCAAGCTTCATCTCATTCAGCTAGGTGGATTGAATGAAGGTTCACTTTCGAGATCCAGGAAAGACTCGACTAAGATTTTATGAGATCTTAATCAAAGACTCAATTTGAAAAAGGGAGTTGTTTCATTTTTTAACGAGGTTGACACAGTAAAAGAACTATCCTCAAGACTCATTGTTTCATTTTTTAATGAGGTAGATAGAGGAATAAACTATCCCTGGACTTCTTAATTAATTTTTTAACGAGATTGACACAAGACAAGGAACTATGCTCACATTCCTTGTTTCATTTTTTAAGGAGCTTGACCCAAGACAAGGAACTCTGCTCCGACACTTTGTTTCATTTTTTTAACGAGGTTGACACAAGACCAGGAATTATCCTCATGACATCTGTTTTATTTTTTACCAAGGTTGATACAGGAACAAACTATCCTCGAAATCTATTTCATTCTTTAACGAGGTTGATACAGGAAGAAACTATCCTCGCACATTGTTTCATTTTTTAGCGAGATTGACATAGAAAAATAACTATCCTCATAACAGTTGATCATGGACCATACGAGAACATGGCCCCCAAGAGGTCCTCACTAGATGTGAGAACTACGCTCTGGGAGGAACACATGTCAACTGGTACAAATGACAGATCAGGTTCCAATGCCCCCAATACATAATGTACCATGCCATTTGCATGATCATCAGCAAATGTGGAGATGGAACGGGTAGCCACATAATTTACCTGTGGCGGGGAGGTTACTTCTTGCAAACGAAAACCAATAGGGGATGACAGTAGGATTTTAGCCATCTGGTGACGACGAACGATAATTGATCAATGGTCACTATTCTCCCTTCGTGTGGAAAACAAACCACATGGAAAAGTGAAGAAACAAGAGCTCCCATGACATAAACATAGTCGTGTCCAAGGAGAATATTGAAATCTAAGGGACCTTGGACTACCATCATGTCTATATAGATGGTATTTCCTCCCAAAGTATTAGGGAACTTTGGAAGGATCCCTAAGGGCTGACTGGTTCCTCCGTTGAAAGCCAATAGATTCTGGGTGACAGGCACAAGCTGTGGGGAACCCAAAGCTTGCCAAGTGGTAGAAGACATGATGCTAACAGATGCACCTTCATCTAATACAATGCCATGTACTACCATATTAGAGGCTTGTACTAAGATCTAGAAAGGCACATAAGATGGGAGGCGAAAAGCAGCCAATTGACTGCAATAAAAAAAACGACAGAACTACTTGATGGGGGTATCATATGATTCCCCCCATGCTCTGCAAGAATAGGAGAAGGACTCTCCTGGACAACCGGGATGGAAGGGTCACTCTTCGATTCATGAGAATCTGAGGAGACGAGAAGAACATGAGTAGTATGATCACTACTCTCTTCGAGAATAGAGTGAACAACTAAATGCGGAGCCAAATCGACACTCTTTTTGACTAATGGTTGGTCGGGAACAGACACAAGAGAGTCATGCTCAGAAAGAGCGGGATGGGCAAGAGATGAATCCAAGTCAATCTCTTTACCAACTAGGAGAGGGTTAGAAGAAAGCCTCTGATAACCAACAGGGAGTTGGGTTGAGGAGCTGTAAGGTTTTCCAAAATTTTGGAAGCTTTATCCATAAGAGTACAAAGGTGAAGAAGATGCTTCCCTTCACATAACCTATAGGGGAATCTAATCTTTCCCTTCTTCTTACCATTATTAGCTGAAGGTGTAGCATTGACATGATCTCCAAAGGTCGATGAGGATGGTCAATTCAAGTCTTGAGACCATACTGTTATAGACATTTTTGTGCCTTACAGCTCTGAGCATGAAATGTCCATAAACCAAGGGATCCAAAGTCCCTAAAAGTGTTGTTCCTGCCCCTAAAGGAACAAGGTCGGCAAACTACAGCTTCTCCCAGAAGTTCTCCACCAGAAACTACTCAGAAACAGTCAAATCAGGATCATTTCAGTGGCTACACTAGCTACCTGCGTTGCATAGCACCCCAGTACACTAGCTAGGTGCGTTGCAACGCACCCAAATGCACTACCAGGGTGCGCTGAGCGGGAAATGACAAATGGCAGGGCCAGTCCGCGAGGTGGAAAGACAATGGAAGCTTCCAGAATCTTCCTCCATGACACTTGCCTCACTGAGTTCGACCAAGGATGAGTAAGAGGCTCTCAGCTTCCAAGTGGAAGCAAGAACTGACAGAGAGAAAGGACACTAGTCAGATGACAAGATGACTCATCCTCTTTGCATACATCTATATATGGATCCCTCATCCCAGAGATCCGGAGGCTGGAATTTTGTATTTTGCAGAGAATTGCTGTTGGTTTTTGGATTGAGATTAGACTATTGGGTGATTTATGCTTTGTTGGAGGTCAAGAAGGGATTCCTTTGCTGGGAGGTTGATGCTGGATCGGGACTCATTTGGTTGTATCTCCTCTTGGATCTTCTTGTTATATCAATAAAACTATTTGAGTTTCTCCTACATGCTGGTGTATCTTTGATGTATGTTGCATTAGTATGTTTAGCTTATAATCTGATCCTAAGCTTTTTATGTATATGAACCTATGTCTTTGTGTAGTCTCTTTCTTCTTTGATCTTGCAGGTATTGTGCTGCTGGGCAAGTGAAGGAGCAAGGGGTTGGAAGCTATCAAAGAGAAGAGGAACTGGGCCAAAGGAACTAGCGGAAGACAACGGTTAGTTCATCCTTTCCCTCTTTGTTCATAGTTCATAAAGAAGAATACAAAAGTAGTTTTCTCTGTTTGTTGCTAAGGCACTGTCACACCTTAGGTGGATAGGGTCGTCCTGAATAGGCACTTTTCCCCACAACAAAATGGCGACTCCACTGGGGACGATTGTCTAATTAGTTTATTTGTGTTTCTCTTTTGCTTGTTTCATAGACTTAGAAGTAGCAATCGAACTGCATTTGCCATTTACAAATGCAAAGTAGACAGCTGCTACTTCAATCCATTCACTGGATTTGTTTATGATTTGAACAGTGGATTCACAAATGATCTGATTGCCCTTTGTGATAGCTCTTAGTCCTCCTTTAAATCATCCCTCTGATTGTACCTTACTGATTGCTTTTACTCGGCCAAAAACCATAGATTAAACTGCAAACCGTGACCCAGAACCCGGATAGAAGTCTCGTTTCTGCCCCAGCGTAGGCTCTGTGAAGAGGTTTTGCATTTCAACGCAAGTCCCGAATGGGCTACCTGCACTGCAATTCAGTTTCTCTGTGCAACAGGTGCGCTGATCAGCCTTGCCCTGTGCAGCTGAGGTTCTTTGCTTCATTTTGTCCAGTTTTTATCTCTGATTTTTGCAGCCTGTGACCAGTGTGTGTACCTATCTGAAAACCCCTTTTCTCTGCCTTAATTCCGCCTCCTTTGTACAAAAATACTGTAGATTTTTTTGTGTGTTTGTGGCATCATTTACAGTTTTCCATTGCAAAAGCGAAATAGTCATACTGTCGTCCTTCGATTCAGATCTGTCGTAAGTGTCGATTTTGGTCTTAGGAGAAATTTTATTTGCTGTTGACAGTCGATTATGCTTTTACTTTTGCCTTTGGTTTGAATTTGTCACTTTCTAGTGTCAAAACAAGTTTTTATTTCAAAAATCGTAAAGTGTCGTAATCTTCTCTACCTTTTGTTTTCGAAAAGAAGCTTGTTTGTGTTTGTCATTTGAAAGCAAATTCAGATTTGTACATCAACTTTCTTTTTAGGCATCAATATTAAGAAAGTGAAAAACAAATACATGCACTTGTGCATTTGCATATTGATAGTTTGTATGGTTTGATTTAGGAAAAAGTGCATTTACAGTGTGCTCTTTGCTCTTTGAGAAAAGATTGTGTCTTTCTTTTCCCCTTGTAGCTAGGATTTTCATTGTCGAAAAGAGATAAAATATTTGCTTATCATCTTTAGATTGCATTTAGGAATTACATCTACATCTCGTGGTGAACCCAAAAGGAAAACTTCTAAGAAAGATCAACTTAAAATAAATTGAATGAATCTAACAACGCTTTGGAACTTAACGCACAACATAGAGGTCTAGGCTAGAGACGTGTTCCGGCGTCGTAAAGCCTGGTAACTTACCGTCGAGTGGTTGGGTGATTCCTCCACTGTGAGACGATAAGTGCCAGTACGGATTGTGCTCCCACGTACCGTCGAGTATATATTGGGAGACCCCTATAGGCTTAAAACCTTTTATCCATAGGAAGCCGTGTCGGCCGCCCTACTGATCGCAATGCACCGAACACAGCATTCGGGAAGATTGACTACTGTACCGTAAAACGTATTCTACAGTTTTGTGATTGGTTTGGTACACCCTCTACCTAGATCTCCAGAGCAGTCCCTTTCGTTCCTTTTCAGACTCCTTAACGGAAAAGGTCCATCTGAGCACTTGTCACTTCAGGCTCATTAAAAATCGAAGGAGACTAGAGTCATCTTTTGTTTTTTCTCGACTCTTAAAAACTGAAAAAACAAGTTGTGTCTAAAGCGTCTAAAAATTTATTTTAAACGGAATATTCATCACCCTTTTCCTACATTGATCTTTCGGTTGAGAAAATGGAGCCTACCAACCAAGGAATTCCCCTTGGTGGAAATCCTAGTCCCTTCTCCTCTTGGGGAGATGTTGGTGCGCCCCATATGGCCACATTGTCGCTTCCAGGACTGACAATTGGCTTGCCTGTCTGGCTCTTCTCAACCAATGTCGTTCAGAACACCACTATTCCTGAACAATCGAATCGGCAATTAGACGAATCTAGAGTTGCCCACCAACCTTCTACTTCCTCTAATTCTTCTTCTCCTCCTTCCTCTTCGCTTGATGGGGCTGGCAAAGCCAAAAATCAAGTTCCTAAGGAGAAGAAGGAAAAGAAAAAGAAAGAGAAGAAGAAGAAGGAGCCAAAGGCGCATGGGGGCAAACAAGTGTCGTCTAACGAAAATCCACACACTGCACTGACCAGGCCTAAATCGCCATGTGTCATTTGCAAGGGAGACCACTTTCACAGAGATTGTCCTTGCATCCCCCAGATACTAAGGGACTGGTCTCCCCGTTTGCACAATTCGGTGTCGTCAACCTCTGGTGATCATGTTGAAAGCACACCGTTAACTAGCGAAAGTGAAGCCCCAGGACAAAGAGGGAAAGCTAGATTTCCCTACAAACTGTGCGAAGGCGATCACGCCATCCACCGTTGTCCCTTCTTAGACGAAGCTAAAAGAGTTTTGGATGATCGTCCGGTTTCACCGTTACGACTTCCTCCTGGATATAAAAAACTCTTGCCGAGTCCTTCGTTAGTTGAGAATCCAGCTGGCCCGCTCAAGTGGTCGGCTGAAGCGCCTGTCATTGAAGATAAACCAGTTGAATCCATACCAGACGAAAGTCAAAAGGTCGAGGCGGCAGTTGACCCGGTCTTGCCTTCAGAGGTTTTATCTTCGAATGATACAGTCACTGAAGAAAACAAGGATGACACCATCCAAATTCTCTTCATCAACACAGACTCCGACGAACAAGGGGGCAATTTACCCATTCCTTTACCGCAAGAAGGAAGTTCGTCAGAGCCATACCCGGCCGTCTACTCGGTCCCACCTCCAAGCAACCTAGTTGTCTCCTTCGACTGGAATCAACTAGGCAGACCCCGTTTACCAGCAAGCATACCATTCAGAATTATCGTCCAAATATATAGAATGGTCATGGCTGGTACCATCATTAATGAGGGGGCTTCTGTGAGTATCCTTTCCTCTACTGCTTGGAAAGCGCTTGGTTCGCCATCGCTTTTGCCTGAGATGAGAAATCTGACAGGCTTTGATAAAGGAACCAGTCGACCTTTAGGGATCCTTCCCAATGTTCCCATAACATTGAGAGGGAAGACAGTTCAAATGAACATAATGGTGGTTCAAGGACCCTTGGATTATAACCTACTCCTTGGACGAGACTATATTTATTGCATGGGAGCCATCGTCTCCTCACTCTTTAGAGTAATGTGTTTTCCGCACGAAGGAAGAGTGGTCAAGCTCGTGGACCAGCTTTCATTTCCCGGATCACGCATAGCAAATAGTCATATACCATCCCTAAATGGTCTCTTCACGCAAGAAATGTCTCAACCCACGGTCCGTCCTCCCGATGAGCGCGAGTGATTCGGAGGGATATGACTGGAACCCAGGGGGCATGCATCCTGGTCTGCTTCGGCAAGAAAACTTTGGGTATAGAGTGGGTTTCCGCGGGAGAATATGACTAGTCTGTACCCCGTCCATGATTGGAAGAGGGCTTATTCTAGAAAAAGATTCTCTTGTCAAAGTTATGTGTGCGGCGCTCGTTGTCACTCACCTTTGTCTATCTCGGTAGACATCGCCAAAGAAGTGCTCTGTTTGCAACAGAACAATCTTTGGGTAACCTGTAAGAGGTAGTGCCTTTCCTGATAAAACGAATGTTTTGTCAGCTCGAATAAAGGGCGACCCTTCCTGATAAAACAAATGTTTTGTCAGCTCGAATAGAGGGAGACCTCGAAACTCTATTTTATACCTGGGGGCATGCAAACCTTTTGGAGTGCAAGCGAAGGACGGCTATTGATTTTTTAAATTTTTAGGTCCTCCCTTTAAACCTGTAGGCTAACCCTTTAAACTCGTAGGATTAGTCGTCACATAACTTGCATAAAGAAAGGATGTGGGGCAAAATTCTAAATGTTGCCATTTTATATGAGATATTCTTATCATATGACTGGATTAATCGAGCAGTTTTAGCACATAGTTCAAGCTCGTTAAAAAATAAACATAAGATCGAGCAAGTGTTTCAATCCGCGTTTAAGCTCGTTAAAAAATGAACTATTCTCCGGTAAATAACCACCGTGAATGTAGCCTTATCAGCCATTAAAGCCTTGGTCGTGTTTGCACCGTCACCTCCACTTTTCCATTGGCCGATCATTCACCTCCATTTGATTGTTTACCCATTTTTAGGAACAGCTGCGGAGAGTGATTTCACTAGCCATCCTTGTGACACTGTCGTGATTGGAAAATTCCAAACCTTACCTGGAATCAGCTGCTACCCTGTTTATCACTCGTTCCTCAAAAGACGAGTCTTCTTTAAGCTCTTTTCATTTGACTCGTAAAATGTGAAAAGATTGCCGAGTTTTGGCCTTCCAGCTCGTTAAAGCGACCGGAAGTGCTATCCCTCCTCTAGATTTTAATCTTTTTGGACCTGAGGGATTATTGCACAAAAAGATCGAGCGCTTGCTTCGTTCGGCTCGTTAAAACTATCGAAAATTCATCCCTTCTGCATTATTTTATACTTTTTCGGGCTCAAGGGATTAGATGACGAAAAAGGAATTTCGGAGTTAACTTTACATACCTTTTCAGACTCTCTAAAAATGAAAAGGACCGAGTTATCTTTGTCGTTAGACTCGTTAAAAAGATTAATAGCGACAAACTTGTCTTTAGACGAGAGTGAGTTTCACTATCGCTAGGCTCGTTAAAACATAGCGATGGGTTTGCCCGAAGGGCAAATTATAGAACAAGCATATGTTATCCTCCTCAAGCTTGACAAAAATAAAGAGGTACTGGTCAGCAATGACTGGGGAAAAATTGGGAAAACTCAAAGAAACTTTGTTGGTAGCGAGTCGCTCTTGAACATGACACTTCCATTTCGTGTCTGAGTCGGGTTGGGTTGTTTCATTCACCGGTCACATCACCATGGTCACGCCATATCATCCACATTTGGGGTAAATGCTACCAATCCATCACATAAGTGTCGCCGACATGTTCAAGAGAAGTCATCCAGAGAAGTCACCTGTGTCCCATCCACTACCATAAATTATACTTCATTCTTTCATGACCGCCACCCTGAACCATGTATCATCAGATCGTTTTCACCTCCATCAAAATCATTTGCTCCGTTCCGTGTCATTGATGTGGGATTCATTAAGGCCCTCCTTTGACGGATCACTTCTTGTCGACATCAGCTCATTATCCAAGAAGCTGATCTAGGAACACCCCCCTCAGTACTTTGAAGCTTGCATGCCTCAATGGCAAGTTTCTCACTTCCGGCGACAGGTATACATCAATGACCTTCGACCGAAAGATTTTGCGTGGTGTTCGACGCCAAGTCCTTTATTCACACCACGTGAATTGTACTGCAGTACCTTGAGGGTCATCATCATTATCGGTGATTCCTCTCGCGCTTGTTAACAGTTTACATCATTGACTGGTAATCAAGCGATGTCTTTCCATGTTCGACTTCAACACATTTCTCACATGGATCGACTTGTACTTCGAGTGAAGATCGGACGAGATTGAAGACCCCGGATCTAGTTTCATCCATCCGGGCTGCGATATATATTCAGGAAAATAAAGACATTGAAATGTACAGCATTGCAGCACAGATAATCATCCTACCAAAAGGATGATGGCTCTATCAGAATCATCAGTCTACCATCAGACGATTGTCTATCCTATGTACATGTAAATGAATTTATAAAGCTGAGCATGGGAAATGCCCGCCTCAGCTAGATCATGAAAAATAGTATGAAGATAATGTATTGTATTGTATCTTATTACTGGTCTCCTCCCAGCATTGAAAGAACTTCGGATCCTCCTAATAAAGCATTTCACCCGATAAACGGCCTCATACTTTAGGGGGCAACTGTTATAGACATTTTTGTGCCTTACAGCTCTGAGCATGAAATGTCCATAAACCAAGGGATCCAAAGTCCCTAAAAGTGTTGTTCCTGCCCCTAAAGGAACAAGGTCAGCAAACTACAGCTTCTCCCAGAAGTTCTCCACCAGAAACTACTCAGAAACAGTCAAATCAGGATCATTTCAGTGGCTACACTAGCTACCTGCGTTGCATAGCACCCCAGTACACTAGCTAGGTGCGTTGCAACGCACCCAAATGCACTACCAGGGTGCGCTGAGCGGGAAATGACAAATGGCAGGGCCAGTCCGCGAGGTGGAAAGACAATGGAAGCTTCCAGAATCTTCCTCCATGACACTTGCCTCACTGAGTTCGACCAAGGATGAGTAAGAGGCTCTCAGCCTCCAAGTGGAAGCAAGAACTGATAGAGAGAAAGGACACTAGTCAGATGACAAGCTGACTCATCCTCTTTGCATACATCTATATATGGATCCCTCATCCCAGAGATCCAGAGGTTTGAATTTTGTATTTTGCAGAGAATTGCTGTTGGTTTTTGGATTGAGATTAGACTATTGGGTGATTTATGCTTTGTTGGAGGTGAAGAAGGGATTCCTTTGCTGGGAGGTTTATGCTGGATCGGGACTCATTTGGTTGTATCTCCTCCTGGATCTTCTTGTTATATCAATAAAACTATTTGAGTTTCTCCTACATGCTGGTGTATCTTTGATGTATGTTGCATTAGTATGTTTAGCTTATAATCTGATCCTAAGCTTTTTATGTATATGAACCTATGTCTTTGTGTAGTCTCTTTCTTCTTTGATCTTGCAGGTATTGTGCTGCTGGGCAAGTGAAGGAGCAAGGGGTTGGAAGCTATCAAAGAGAAGAGGAACTGGGCCAAAGGAACTAGCGGAAGACAACGGTTAGTTCATCCTTTCCCTCTTTGTTCATAGTTCATAAAGAAGAATACAAAAGTAGTTTTCTCTGTTTGTTGCTAAGGCACTGTCACACCTTAGGTGGATAGGGTCGTCCTGAATAGGCACTTTTCCCCACAACACATACCTCTAAGAATCTGGGAATGTCAGGATAGTCTCGAAGGAGATGGTCACCCTTACACAACTTGCAAAGGAATCTGACCTTCCATGGAGGATTGGAAGGTTTGTCTATGGGAGGTGCATTTGGAGTAACAACTTCACGGTTGGCCTCTCACTTATCTGACTTCTTCTTCTTTGTCTTCTTCTTCTTGTTCTTAGCCTCCTGGTTATTGGATTTCAAACTTTCACCTGGCGAAGTAGAAGAGGAAGGTGAAGAAATAGGGGAAGAAGGTGAGAGGTCAACCTTAGAATCAACGTGATGTGGTTCAAATCAAGGATATGGTTGGGTAGAAGTTGGGACACTCAGGACCAGCGAGGTCAAAAATAACCAAATAGGTAAACCAATGGTTAACCTAAGGAGGGAGAATGGCACCAACGTTCCAAAAGAAGGGAAAGGACTAGGATTCCCATCCGAGGGGAATCCTTGACTGGTAGACTATGGAAATGTTTCCATTGGAATCGACCCTAAAGAATCACTAAGGAAGATAACTTTAACAAGGAGTATTTTGTGGGTAGCTAATTTTAAGACACTGAAACAAAACTTTTCCTTTTCATATTTTAAGAGTTGAGAAAAGAGCGAAAGATGACTCTATTCGCTTTTCGAGTTAACAAGCTCGAAGGACAACTGCTCGGTGATATTTTAAATTTAAAGAGTCAAAAATACCAAAATGATTGCTCAGGATAATCTAGGCAAAAGGGATTACAAAGTAACCATGAATTTCAGAATACCTCCCGGCGAACCGAAAAGTACGAGTAGGCAATCTCCCTGAAGGTTGTGTTTAGTGTACCACGTTTACAAGGCGGCAGACTTGGCTTCCTATGAATAAAGGATTGCAAACCTAGTGGGGTCTCCCTTTATGTAATCGACAGTATGGGGAGCACAAGTCCATACTAGCGTTGTCTAAATTGAACGATAGTTGCTAGGGGTAAAGATGTTGGAACACGTATCTAGCCTAGACCACTAAATGTGAGCATTAAGTTTCAATGCTTCCTTAGGTTAATTCAATAAATTTTAATGGTTGATCTTGAATTAGGTTTCAATTCCAAGGCCCTACTGTTGTCATCTGAAAACTTCTATATGCAGCTATATGAGAAAAGAAACCTTTGTTTTCGATGAAACTTTACATTAATTGAGGGATAGAGAACACACAATCAACGCAACAACCAAAGAATGAAATCTTTTACTAATACATTTCCTAAATGCACTTAATCTTCCTTTAACAAAAAAAATAAAAATTATTCCAATTCTCATGCCTATGATGATGCAATTCTAACCTCTCAATAATGCTACTAACGCAATATTTTGTCTTAAGTAAACTAGAATGATGTTCTTATTTTCATAAAATACAAAATGAATCTTTCACATAAAGCACTTTAATGAAAATTTTCACAAATCCGAACAAACAAGCATCGATGAAATCAATCAAAGCATGATAAATGAAACTAAAGCAACTTCTTCCCTGAATCGAAAAAACCAAACACATAAATGCTTCAATCGACAAAACAATCAATGTAATTTATGCTCGGAAAGAGAAAAGAGACACTCGAAATAAGAGAACAAATGAGACTCTTTCACTCATTCAATTGAAAATGAAGAAATGAAGACGTTGCAACTGAAAGATGGATTAAATGAAACAGCAAATCAGAAACTTGACACAATGAGTAAACAAACAAATGAATGGTAATTGACCTAGATGCCCTAGGGTCATAGAAACCATCCAAAAAACTCAAAAAATAAAGCAATTAAACTTCAAGCCAATCAATCAATCAAACCCAACAAACACAGCATCCTAGTCACTTCTGAGTGGAAGAAGAGAGTATGAGGGTCAAGACACACTGGCACTAGAATGGGAGAAACTCTAATTTTTTTTCTTAACTCAGAAACTGGCACGAATTTTTGGCTGAAGCTAGCACTAATCGCCCTGATTGGCATGACTGTCAGGCTAAAACTAGTGCGAATAGGCCCGATCAGCACAACTATTTGGCTTAAACTAGCGTTGATCGAGGGATTAAAAGAAAAAATAAGAAAGAACTTCACACAGGGCCAGGCTTAATACAAAAGAGGGTGGGCTAGTGTCTGTATGCCTTCAAACAAGTCAATACAGATCCAAAACATAAATAAACAAACTAGGCACACAAGTAGAAAACAGAGTGATTAAAAGGAGATGTATTTCCCCCATGGAGTTGCCAATTTGTGGTGTAAGAATATCCTCTCTGTGGATAGAGACAATCCCTCTAGCCCAAGAGAGTGGGTGTAGCCACAAACAAGACAATGTAATGTAAATTTCCTTAGATTAGAATCGAATAAGAGGGCCTACCTCTTATAACGCTAATCCACTTGATGGTGATCTTGCTTCCTTGCTCTAGCTTCCTTTCGTTCCAATACCTGAAACAAACATGTAAGAAACAACAACAAACATGATAGCATAAAATTGAATCCAATCTACTTAAAAGGTAAAGAAGTTCTAAGATATCAAATGTAATATTATGCCCGATATAGGAAATAAACCATTAGTTGTATTAAAATAAGCTTCAAAGAGAAATACTACCGAAGCCTTGACGTTGGAGATCTCTTTTGCGGTATCCAAGTCCCACTACACTCCTTTTCATCACTCTTTTCCTCCTCTATCTTGACATGAAATGGCTTCCAAGCTCTAACTCTCTCTCCTCATGCTTTAGCTACCAAAGACTAGTCTTTTGTCATCTAAGACTAATCTTCTTCTATCAAAAGCTAAAGATTTCAGAGTTTTGCAGTTAGTTCTATCTCTCCACCACTTTCACTATGTGTTGTATTGTCTAACCAAAAAGGGTAAGAGGAAGTGGTTTATATAGGGAGAGGAAAATAATAATGAGATCCACTTAAGGGGGGAGAAGGTCTTATCTCCTTGGGAAGGTCCACTTTTAAGGGGGAAAGAAACATTAGGGGACTTTTGAGGTCTAAAATGGGCCTCCTAAGAAAAATGTACAACCAAAATAAACTTTATAAGAACCAATAGCATTCAATATGATGATGTCAACCATGGGGGATGATTCACCATTTTTGGAGTAAAAAAGTAAAAAATAAATAAATAATAATAATAATAATAATAAAACTATTTTTTCAACTCCTATTTTCAACTTATCTCCCCAAGATTTTACTCAAATTTCGAGCAGAAGTACTCGTTGGATGCAAAATTTAATTCCTCATCCAAGGAGTACCCATGTTGCATACTTTCGATGGACCCTACTGCACGAAAAATGAGAAATACATGAAAAACGTGATTGCAATCACGTTTTTTCATGTATTTCTCATTTTGCATGTAGTAGGGTCGATCTAAAGTATGCAACATGGGTACTCCTTGGATGAGGAATCAAATTTTTCATCCAATGAGTGTTTCCGCTTGAAATTTGAGTAAAACCATAGGAAGATAACGTGAAAATACGAGTTGAAAAAATAGTTTTTTCTTTTTTTCCCTCTAAAATTTGATGATGTAATCAAATCTTATTTTATTATTTCCACTATTATTTTACAATTTCCATAGGAGGCCCATTTTAGACCTAAAAATTCCCCTAATGCTTATATGGATTTCTCGGCCCTTATCCAACCAAACAAACATCCAGCACATCACCACTAGAAGTTTCTAGATGTGAAACTTCATTTCTTTTTATAAAAAATTTCCAGAAGTAGACCAACACAAAGATTGGGCTAACAGTAGCACCGATCGGTGTGGGTCACAGTGTCAAACTCTACCATCAGCATGGGTGAGACACTGGGAAACAGCGCTGATCTTAAAAACTAGGTTTAAGAAGGATTCTCTGGAAATGTTCTGAAGGGAGTAGGGACTACTTTCTTCAAACTTCAAGGGATGCAAGAGCATAGGTTTCATGGTGAAAGTATAACACAATAGTCACTACTAGGGTTCTCCGGATCAGGAACAGGGAGTGACAAGAGAGTGACAAATTACTGTGTAACGGGGGGTGGTTACAAAACTTTTTCCCTTGTGGCAAGATATTCCTCAATAAGAACCATTATAGCATTAGTTGCGGAGATGGGGTGGAAGATACATCAAATGGATGTGAAGATTTCCTTTTTGAATGGTGTTGTTGAGGAATAAAATTACATAGAGTAGCCTGAGGGATTTGAGACCTATGACAAGGAGACACATGTGTGTGGACTTAGGAGAGGCCTTTATGGTCTCAAATAGGCGCCCCGAGCATGGTAAACTCGGATTGATACATATCTCATTGTATTGGGCTTCCCCAAAAGTGAAGCAAATGTCAACCTCTATCACATTGTGGTAGATGCAAAGTTTCTTATCTTGGTATTGTATGTTGATGACTTGATACTTACAAGGTATGAGCAATTGATCCACTCTTGCAAGGAGGACATTACAAGATAATTTGAGATGAAAGGCATGGGCTTGATGCATTACTTCCTTGGGTTGGAAGTATGGTAGGGTGATGGTGAGATGTTTGTCAGTCAAGTGAAAGTGCTTCCTCAAGAGAGGTAGTAGATGCCACCATCTATAGACAAATTGTGGGATCCTTGATGTATCTGGTGAAAAAAAAGCCGGACATATGTTATGAGGTTAATCAGTTGAGTCAAGCCATGGTGAAGGCTACCAAGCTGTATTGGAAGGCAACAAAGCATGTGTTGAGATACCTCAAAGGCACAATCGCGTATGGGTTATGGTACAGGAGGGCAAAGGGAGTGAAGCTCCAAGGCTTCATTGATGCAGATTGGGTAGGGATTCCATCAGACAGGAAAAATACTTCAGGTGCTATCTTTAGTGTTGTGTTAGCAACTATTTCCTGGTATAGCAGGAAATAAAGGTTTGTGGCACTCAACTCAGCAGAGGCTGAATACATGGCTGCAAGTCAAGCAAAATGTGAGGCCATATGGATGAGGAAAATACTTTTCGGTATTTTCAACTAGGCGATGGATCCAATGGTGATACATTGTGCTAATCAAAGTTGTATCAAACTCTCTGAGAATTCAGTATTTCATGATAGGTCCAAGCACATTGACATCATGTACCATCAATTATGGGATTGTGTGGAGAGGAGAATCATGATACTATAGTACGTTCCAACTAAGCAGCAGGATGAAAATATCTTGACAAAGGCATTGTCAAGAGGAAAATTCGAATTCCACAGGTGTGGGATAGGAGTGGTGTAAAATCCATTTCTTTCTACAAGGGAGTGTTAGAAAGTGTAGCAAGAAAGGCTAAATTTGACTTGTGCCTTAGTCAAATTTAGTAATTCGATTTTCCACATCAATGTGATGACTTGGATTGCACTTAGCTTGAGTGACATAGACTTGTCACTTAGTTATATTAGAAAATTTGAGTTTGTGGGCTTGGAGTAGAGTTGTGTATGTGATGATTGCTAAAATTTAGTAATATAGCCCAATTTTTCCAGTTAAACTCAGTTAACTGAGCTCAAGTAACTAATTGAGTTAGTTGAAGGTCAGTTGAGTAGTAGAACTGTTGTTAACTCGGTGATCTCTCAGTTAAACTAGCCAATCAACTAAAAATAGCCCAAACTTGCATGGAATTTGACTTGCCTGGCTAGAGTGGAGGAAAAGACACATTGTAATCATCAATTGTATACTAGTTGAGTGTATAGGCATGGCATTGATGCAGGTGATCAATTCCTTTGGATTTGTGCAAGGAAATAAGGAATTATGCTATTATTTAGGAAGTAATTTCTCCTAAATTGTGCAAGGAAATAGGAGGAAGTTGGAGTCTTGAATTGGTTAAGTGTTGGCCAGAGCAGGACAATCAGAAGGAGAACAAGTTTACAATGCAGGGTGTGTTTCAGGATCGAAGCAATACATTGTAATAGTTTCTCATTCTCATTTGATTACTGAAAATTAGTGGAGGGGGTTTTCCCAATTGGGTTCCCCTGTAAATCATTTTGTTCTTGTGGTTTTGATGGTTGCATGTCATTGCATGTGTTTCTAAATTGTGATTTCCATTATACATTATTGTAGAGGAAATTTGTAATCTCTTGTTTTGAGTTTGAATTCATCATTACATAAACATAGTCAACTAAATTCAACATGGACATCATGGTCAACCATAGTCGTCTATAGGTAAACACAAACAACCTTGATCAACCATGTCCACCCATTGTCAACCATATGTTGACCAAAGTCAACCACGCTCAACCATTATCAAACATGGTCAAGTAAACTCAACCATTGTTAAACATAGTCAAACATTATCAACATGGTCAAACATTATTAATCATTTTCATCCATGGTCGATCAAGTCAACAATGTTCAAACTTTCTTAAGCATAGTCAACATGGGTAAACAAACGACGACATACTTGAACAAAAAATGATGCCATAGTGTGATGAAGAATAAATTATGTCACAATGACACAAAAAAAATGGCATTACAATGTGATGAACAACAAATGTTGTCGTAATGTGATGACCAAAAAACAACATAACAATGTCACAAAAAATCGATGTTGTTGCAATGTGACAAACAATAAGCATTGTTATTGTGTGACAAACAACAAATGATGTTGCAATATGATGATCCACAAATGACATCACAATTGGACATCATTATCCAACAAACAAAACCATTATCAATAATGGTTAACTAAGTCAACCATGGAGCCTTGTTTGACCATGGTCAAACACGATCAACGATGGTCATCCTTGGTAAAGCATAATTAACCATATAAAACTTAGGTAACCATGGTTAACTAAGTTCAAACATGGTTAAGCCATGTTTAATAATATTCTTCATGGTCAACATGGTTAACCATGGTTAACCATGGATAACATGGCTGAACACGGTTAACCAAAGTCAACATGGACATCATGGTCGACCAAATTCATCTATAAGTAAAAGAAAATAACTCTGATTAATAATGTAAACCCATAGTCACCCATATGTTAACCAAAGTCAACCAAGCTCAACCATGGTCAAATAAATGTAAACAATGTTAAACATTATTGGGCATAGTTAATCATTTTCGACCAAGCTCAACCATGGTTAAACAAACTCAACCATTGCAAAAAATGGTCAAACAATATCAATGTGGTTAAACATTATCAATCATCGTCATCCATGTTTGACCGTAGGCAACCTTATTTTGCCATAATCAAACATGGTCAACCATAATCAACTGCGATCAACCATGGTTATCTCTCGTCAATTATAGTAAACCTCGAACAACCATTATAAACCCATTTTGAATCATGCTCAACATGGTCAACCATGGTTAGAATGGTTGAACATGGTCAACCAAGGTCACCATGGTTAACTTGGTCAAGATGGTCAACCAAGGTTAACATGGTTAGCTAAGTCACCATGGTCAACCATGGTTTCCATGTTCAACGAAGGGTCAATTTGAACTCATATGGTTAATTTATATGTTTTGGTCATCCATAGTAAACTATAGGTCACAATGGTCACCTTGGTCAATCATTGTCAGCTATAGGTTCACATGATCAACATGGTCAAATATTGGTCAGTGTGGCGAACTATTGTCAATTATAGGTCAATATGTTCAACTATAGGTCACCATGGTCACCTATAGGTCGCCATGGTCATCCATGGTCATAATAGGTCAAAATTATCCCTGTGGTCAACATGGTCAACCAAGGTCAACATGGCTAACCAAGGTCACCATGGTTGAACATGGTTAATAATGTTCGTTCATTGTCAACATGGACAACCATGATCTATCATAGAAAGTTATGGTAAATCATGGTCAAATTTGGTAAATCATGTCCACCCATGGGCATCATGACCCTAGTCATCATGCTTAACAACAGTTAGCCATTGTGAACCATTATTAATAATGTCAAACATGGACAACCATGGTTAACCATAGTCAACCATAGTCAGCCACATCTATCATAGTCAACTATAGTTAGACGCAGACAACCATGGTCGTCTATAGTCAACTATATATGTTGACCATAATAAACCCTCTTATACCATAACCTTAACATATTTAGACATAATCAACCATAGTCAACCAAGCTCTACTAATCCTCCCCATGCATGTTGCCAATCAACTAGCACAACCACATTAGTATATGTGGTTAATGTATACCAATCAATGTCATTTTCCACCTTTTATATGCCATTCAACATATGAAAATGTCATCAATCAACATATATCAACCACATTCACTAATGCAGGTGTTACACTAGTTTACTATAAATCTATTTACGAAACATATACACACGAGATTTCTTATCTTGTACTTATAATCCTCCAACACCAATAAAAAACCATCCTAACTTCCAAATTCACATGTTAATGCATATATTTTTTATGAGGTTGAATATAAAAAATACTTTTTAAAAGACCATGTTCTTAGACTTCTTCATAATTTTATAATACATTAATATGCACTTTCATATTTTTTATCTAATTAAAATAGATTCTATTTTATTTTATATTACTTTTATTTTTGTAAGGTTGGTGGGACTACAACTTCATCATACCCGATAAATCACCCTGATCAAAGTGGAGAATTGAACCAATAACTTCACGTCAAGATGTACCTTAATAGAGCACCCAATCACCATCTATTCAAGACCCATAAACTCTTTTATATTACTTTTAATTTTTATATTTGCTAATATTCCATTTAATATATCTAAATTAAATTAAATTATATAATGAATATCTAAATTAAATTAGAGTATATTTCACTACATAATTTATGATTAGAAATTTCTTTTAATGAAATTTTGAAAACCATTTTTAATTTAAAATATCTAAATTAAATTAATTAAATTTTATTTCATTACCTATTTTATAATTCATGGAACCGTTCTCTCAATAAAATTGTGAAAACAATCTTCATTGTAGAATTTTGATATATTTCATTAAAATATGTACCGTCATACGCACACATTGAAAAAAAAATTATTTAGAAAAAAAAAATATTATTCATGCTGATCCTATGTTTCATCTGGTATATATAAAGAGTAAATGATTCTTTCTGGAAAAAAACCTATACGTATTTAGAGTAAAAGATGCATGATTGAGAACTTTCTCTGCACCATTTTCAAAAACATTAAAAATTCAAATCATTATTCCAATGTCATTAAATTTTGATGGTGCAGTTACCTACTTACACAAAAATAATTTTAAAGTTCCAAGGCCGTTGCAAATTCAGTGCAAAACAACTGTTCATGCGAAACTGACACCTGGCATTGGCGCTTCCGTGGACCATCACAGACATTATTGAGCGCTTGCAGTTGCAGGATGGATCTATCATACATTCATGACGAACCTATCCTCATAACGTTCTGTGCAAATCTTTAACCTATGATGATTGTTTGCAGGCAAATCGTCAAAATCAGCCTATCTCATTAATCTGATCTCCAAGAAAAAGCTTAATCTTAATGTTTTTGCATATATGTGGATTGTATTTAATTTATTTCGTTTTAGGAGCCTAAGGATAAATACAAATTAAATTAATAATTATGTAAACATTAAATATTATTTTAAAGTTTATGAAAGTGTATTTTTATTTGATTTGTATTTGTAATTTTGATTGAGAAATTTTATGTTTTATTTATACATTTAAATTTAAATTTATATAATAATAATTGAAAATTAATTTACAAATTTATATAATAATTATGTTAATAGATATGTTTATTTGTTTTTATAATTTTAATTTAATTATTAATAATGTGGATGGTAGAAATTTACCTTCCATGAATATTTTAGAATATTCTTAGATGTATACACAAATCAAAGATTAAGATTTATTTCAAAGTAGTCATGTCTTTTTTGCTATTTTAATTAAATTGATTAATTAAAAAAATGTTATATGAACAAGTGTTATATAGAGTTATTTGTTATTTTTCTGCATGTGATATTGATAAGTGATGGTATTGACCCATAATATTGTAACAAAACTTATTTACAAATTAAAAATCTCCATAGTAAATTGAGAGTAGATCAAGATAGATAAAAATATCTATAGTAAAATGAGAATAAATCTAGATGGATAAAAATATTATTACATTTTTTTTACTTGTATATATGTTTAATATTTATATTAATTCTTTTTATAATCAATATTAATGTAATTTAAAATAAAGTTATAATTTACTTAGTTCTTATTTTATTTTTAAATTTTAGTAATATAAGATATTTATAATATAAGTGTTTTAATATTTATGGATATTTACCAAATTATTTAATTTACATGATTAATTAGTAATAAGTAAAAAAAAATCTCTATTTTTTTAGAAATTAAAACTTCCAAAATAATGAATTTGTCATAACCTTGTTCACATATACATAAACATATATAAGAAAAAAAATTGGTGATATACCATACATATAAACAAAACCATACTATATGTTTTAATCCTGGAGCATGGTCGCATGTCTGACCCACAAATCACATATTCCAGCTCTTAATGTCATGCATTAACAATAATAAACCGATTGGATTAACGTTTATTCGAATGCTACCAATGTTACGTTGTAATATCATTTTATGAACCTATTGACTTTACAGCTGGCCTAACCATTAACCCACCCCAGTGTACAGTGTTAATAAATGGGCGCGGGGCTTGCTGGTCCGGCCGCAGCCCCTGCCGGCGCCAACTCATCCTCGGCCTTAATGCTCTCAGGCCATATCAGGGCAGGTGGCATGGTCCGTCCATCCGGCCATGTGACACCTCGGGCTCAGAACTCTCGGCATTCCCGCGTCGTTTTCCCGCTTTGTGTGGACGGTCAAGATCTCGCCCCTGGAACGAAGGGTTGGGATCGATCCAAGGGTTTTAAGTTAATACATAACTCATTTGAGCAGGCTTGGGGTTTATTTGTTCACGCGGCCCATCCGGCTCCGCTTTGATGCTCCAACACTCGTTCGAAACCCACCACCGCCATTTTCATTACCTGCAACTTCGCCGGGAACCATGAGGTGCCAGCAATAGGCCTACACAGGTAAATTTATTCTGATCTGAACTTAATGATTTTGGTTACAGTCTTACTGTGAATCGTAGCAACCTATTGCTAATTGTTCCTCTTCACTGGTAGTGTGCAGATGGATTTATTCAAATCCTGTTTCGATAGTGTCAAGGTAGCCAACCTCGACGGTTTAGTCTTCTTCGGCGGCGAAAGGTAAGCCCTTCCTCCTTAATTGCTTTCCTTTGCATACGCGAGCTCTGAGCTCCTTGACACTGAGTTATTCTCGTCGTGTTGTTACAGACCGCCGTTCATGAGCGGGTTTCCTTGCTGCAATTTACAGAGGTATTTTCCCAAAGGGAACCCTCACAGTTTATGTTTATGTCTAATGTCTGGTTGAGTCTGTAACCCGCCTGGTGAGTTATCGTTCACAGCGGAACTCCTATGTTGATTTATATACCTCATGGATTAATTTTGTAGTTTATTGACCTTGCGGCATATCTGAACTTGAATCACCGAATCTAATGTATGGCATACGGCATCGATCCTGGCCGTAATGCTCGATTCAGGGTCAGCGGATCCAGGTTTTGCTTTTATTAAGGTTGTCTATATTTATCACTGTAAATGTACTGGTTACCCGTCCAGGGTTACGCTATCTGATATTATTTTTGTTAAATGATATATGGACATGTTGCTCTGTCCGTTCCTTAGGAATGGCTTGCGCTTTGAACAGATGGTTAATATATAGATCCTGCATACTTAGCATAATTAATCCAGTGCATGTTTAATTGATTTGCTATTGTGGAATTTCTCTTATATCTATGGATAAGCCGCCCGTCTCAGTGACGGCTGGGCTGATAAATTACTCAGGTTATGCTACTATTCGAGTCTCTCATGTCGATATTTTCATGTGCTTCTCGCCTTATCTGGCTGTTTGCAAAGATTTCTCTCGTTTGGTTATATTGGTAGTAGCATACTGCTTCCTTTTTTTACGAATATTGAAATACCCGCATGTTTAAAGTATTGGTTTTCCCTCCTGGCTAGCATGCACAGGGTTCTTGTTCTGAATCTCGTTTTTCCTTTTATCGCTCTTGTTAAATGATTTCGCTGTTATTGTATTTACAAACGTTATGTCTTGAAGCGCTGTTTGTAAATGGTTACGGCATGGCTTCTCTCTGTACAATCTGCAGAATAAATTTCATGTCTGGATTAGTTTGTTGGATCTGATATTTCCTCGGTTTCCTTATAACCCACAATGGATTCTCCTCTTCCTTGACACTGGGGTTAGAATCCGCCTACCGCCGTGGTTTCTTCACAGGCGCTGGGGTTCCAGACTCGTTCTTGTAGGCAAAATATATGTACAGTTTGATATTCCAGACTCGTTCTCATTGACATATATATGTACAGTTTGATTATATTCCATGTATGCGGAATCGTCTGTCTCGTTAATGGCTTCTTTTTTCATATAACATATCTCTGTTTCTATGATTATTTCGTGGCATGTTTTATTTTCCTGTAAACAGGCTTTTGTTTAAACTACATCGATGTAGTCTCATTAATAACAGAACTAGTTTCAGACCATGATATCGACTAATACTCTGTCCTGTATTTAATCCTACACTTAAGCAGTCATATAAATACTGTGACAGTCTTTTTAAGAAATAAAGCACGATTCTTGTTTAACTACAGTAGTCCACTGTAAGCTCCTTATTTAATTAAACAAGGACTCTGTGGGTTGAAACCGTACCTGGTTCACCAAAGTCATAAATAGATACTCAAGCAAGTCACCTGTGCTTGGAGTTTGCTCTTCCACCCATCCGTGAGATCCCTTCATCCAACAGAAATCTCCCCCCGAGCCATCTTGCAGGCCTTCAGCCCTCAACAAGATCTTTGCACCTTGTGCCTGGTTATCTGGTCCTTACCAGACTTAACCAGTTGTTACTTTGTATTTTTCCTTTTTCTCTTTTTTCTTTCCCTTGGAAAGATCTCTTCTGTCTGTCCCAACAGCACAGAACTTCCTCCCTACACCCAGGACTTTTCCTGTTTGGGAGGGCAGTTCCAATCAGTTATTACAACTGATTTTCTTTCTTTGAAATCCACCTCCCAGAGGCTGCCAACATTTCAAGAAAATATTTAATTTATTCAATAATGTAGTTTATCACAGTTTTGTTTCTTTTAAACATAAACAACAACTACTATATTGTCTTTTACCATAGTAAAATTCACATTTACATCTACTGGGGTCATTACATCTCCCCCTCCTGTGATTGGACATCGTCCCGATGTCTGTTTTCCTTAAACAAATTCGGGTAAGCTTCTTTAAGGAGTTCCTCATCCTCCCAAGTGGCCTCTTCAGGCCCATAATGCTGCCACTGCACCTTAGCTTGGAAAATAACCCATTTCCGCAGCCGCACTTCTCTCCGGTCGAGAATGGTCAGTGGTTCGACCAGAACCTCGCCTTCCGGCTCGACCTACAAACAGCAACAGATTTAGTTATTTCCTTGTTTAAGAATAAAGCTTATTTAGAATGACCAGATTTAATTCTTACCCGAACATCCTGCCATTGAATCACATGTTTAGGATCGTAGACGTATTGTTTTAATACGGAAACATGAAAAACATTGTGGATCTTAATATGGCTTGGTAGGGCAAGTTGATAAGCTACTGGCCCCACTCTTGCCAGGATTTGAAAAGGTCCAAAATAGCGAGGTGCAAGCTTGGCACACCCACTCCACTGCAAGGTACTCCTTCTGGTTTGGATTCTTACGAAAACATGGTCTCCGACCTGGAATTCTTTGAACCTTCTCTTTCGGTTTGCAAAACTTTTTTGTCTATCCTGAGCAGCCTTTAAGTTGCTACGCACCTTTTTCACCATATCTTCCATTTCTTTGAGCATATCCGGGCCAAATCTTAACCTATCCTCAGGTCCACCCCAGCTTGAGGGTGTGCGGCACTTTCGCCCATACAGAACCTCAAAGGGACTCAGCTGTGTTGACGTATGATACCCATTATTATACGCGAATTCAACCAGGTGAAGGTATTCCTCCCACTGGGTTGGTTTCATCATAACACATGCTCTCAGCATGTCCTCCACTACCTGGTTCACCCGTTCCGTTTGACCATCGGTCTGAGGATGGTAGGCTGTGCTAAAGTTCAGTTGTGTTCCCAGCTCAGCAAACAATGTCCTCCAAAAAGTTGATGTGAACTTAACATCACGATCCGAGATTATTACCTTCGGAAGTCCATGCAACTTGAACACATTTTGCATGAAAATATGAGCAATTTGCACAGCTTTATACGTGGATTGTACCGGTATGAAGTGTGCTGCCTTACTTAACTTATCCACTACCACCATAGTGGAATCATTATTTTTCCTTGTTCGAGGCAACCCGGTTATAAAGTCCATGGAAATAGTTTCCCATTTCCATTCCGGAATGGGTAAGGGTTGGAGCAACCCTGCTGGATGCAAATGCTCCGCCTTAATCTGTTGACATTCTAGACATCGCGCTAGATATTCAGCTACCTCTTTCTTCATTTTTGGCCAATAGTATTCCTTCCGAAGTGCGCTGACCATTTTCTGGTATCCTGGGTGTCCGGTGTAATGACTGATATGAAATTCATCTAGAATCAGCTTCTTAAGACTATCTTCATTGGGCACATACAACCTTTTGTGGAAATACAACATCCCCGCATCATCTAACTCGTATCCCTGTTGTATTTCCTTATCAGAAAGTTGTTGTACCTGCTGTTTTATCTGCTGATAAACAACATCTTGATCAGCCGCTAATTTTATCCTTTCAAGTAAGGTACTCTGCCACTTACTAACTGAAATCCTGCACACACATTGCACCTTCCGACTCAATGCGTCAGCTACCCGGTTCTCCTTTCCCTTCAAATGCTTAATTTCAAAATCAAACCCGCTTAAGAAATCTGCCCAACGAGCTTGTCTCGTATTTAAGGTGGGTTGACTGAAATAGTTCGTTAAGCTGTGATGGTCTGTCAACAACATAAATTTTCTTCCTAAAAGGTAATGTCTCCACATTTTCAGCGCATGAATAACAGCTGCCAATTCCAAGTCGTAAGCAGAGTATTTCTTCTCATGTTCCTTTAATTTCCTTGATTCATATGCAATTACTCTTCCTTCTTGCATCAGCACTCCTCCCACACCTTCTTTACTCGCGTCAGTACAGACCACGTAATCCTTATTAGGATCAGCTATACTCAAGATAGACACGGTGGTGAGTAAGTGCTTGAGCTGCTCAAAGCTCTGCTGACATTCTGAGGTCCACTTAAATACCTTCCCCTTCTTTTGTAAGGAGGTGATAGGGTATGCTACCCTTGAAAAGCCTTCCACAAACCTTCTGTAATAACCCGCTAGCCCCATAAAGGATCTAATATCTGCCACGTCCTTTGGGATGGGCCACTCCATTATAGTTCTGATTTTTTCAGGGTCTACTGCAATCCCCTCCTTTGTGATTACATGGCCTAAGTATTGTATCTCCTCCTTAAAGAAATCACACTTACTAAACTTTGCATATAACTGATGTTCTCGCAAAGTTTGCAACACCACTCTAAGGTGCTCCTCATGCTCCCTCCTTGACCGGGAGTAGATCAGAATGTCGTCTATGAATATCAACACAAATTTATCTAAGAACTTATGAAACACATTGTTCATCAAACACATGAAGGTAGCAGGTGCATTGGTCAGACCAAAAGGTAGCACCACGAATTCGTAATGTCCATACCGCGTTCTGAAAGCTGTCTTAGCGATATCCTCCTCTTTAATTCTAATCTGATGATAACCAGATTGCAGATCGATTTTAGAGAATACCGTTGCCCCCTTCACCTAATCAAAAAGTTCGTCGATCCAGGGCAAAGGATATTTATTTTTGATCGTGAGCTTATTCAGCTGACGATAATCAATACACATCCGGAAAGTTCCATCTTTCTTTTTGACAAATAACACTGGGGCTCCCCAGGGTGATACACTGGGACGGATGTAATTTTTGTCCAGCAGCTCCTGCAGTTGCATTTTTAATTCTGTTAGTTCGGGTACGCTCATGCGGTATGGTGCCCGTGACACGGGTGCTGCTCCCGGAATCAATTCAATGGTGAAGTCCACATCTCTTTTAGGTGGTAATCCCGGTACTTCCTCGGGAAAAACATCTGCAAATTCTTGTACCACCGGTATGTTTCCCAGCATAGCAGTTTTATCCTTCTGATTTGCATATCCCACCTGAATAGCATAGATCTGACATTTCTTCTTGATGCATTTAGCTAACTGGGATGCTGTAATGGGTCGAACTTGTATGGGATGCTTGATTCCTTGTAATTCCTGTTGCTCTCCACGGTCATCCTTATAGTAAATGGTCTTTGTCTTGCAATTCACTAAGGACCAGTGTTTCTCTAGCCAATCCATCCCAATCAGGATGTCATATGAACCCAAGGGTAGTATGTTTAAATCTGCCACTATTGGCTGCCCTGCTATGGTTAAAGAGCAATTATTTATTTTGGCCAAGACCCGTCTCTTGGCTCCTGTAGCTAATTGGACCAACCACGGATTTCTGAACTTTTCAGATTGTAACTTACACTGTTCTACTATCTTTGGGCTAACATAACTTAAAGTAGCTCCTGGATCAATAAGAACAACTATAGAAAGGTTTGAAATTTTACCTTCAAATTCAACCATAGACGGCTGGTATTCCGCTTGGCGGTCCTCCAAAGCTGCATTAATTCTGGGTACACTACGTGCCACGTCCCCAACGGTCGATGCTTCATGAATTTGGGATATCTGGTCCGTCCCCTTTCGTTGTGGGCAGTTTTTAACATAGTGAGGTCCTCCACAGCCCCAACATTGAACTGGGGGTCTGGTCATCCCTTCACCTTCTGGCCTAACAGGCTGCTCACTTACTCTTGATTCACTTATTGGCCTAGCTCGGGGCGCACTCTTTGCTACAGATCTGCTGTTTAATCCTTTACCAGCTCCCTTACTTCCATTGCTGCGACCTCCCTTGCTGCTTCCAACCATCCGACTACTCCTTTTTTCATTCCATCTTTTATTTGAAGTATCCCCCTTCTGTTTATTCTGCTGGTAGCAGATCCTTGCTTTACGAATAGCCTCATCCATGGTTCTAGGATTGTCAAACTCAATCCTCTCTCTTATATATGAAGGTAAGCTGCTCACAAACCTCTGAACCTTGGCTTTTTCCTCTTTGATATAAGGTACATAACGTAGCAGAGAGGTAAAACGATTAATGAACTCGTCCATAGTCTGCTGCCCCAGTCTTAAATCATGGAATTCTCTCGCCTTTTCATCGTAGAAGCGCTCAGTTAGGTACCTTTCTTTGAAGTATTTCTTAAATTTCTCCCATGTGATGGTCCGTTCACTTACCCCCTTGACAATCTTAATTTCCTCCCACCACAAGGTTGCCTTACCTTGTAACTAGAAAATAGCCAGTCTCGCCTTCAAGTTATGATCATACTCATACAACTGAAAATATTTATTCATATTTATTAACCATGCTTCTGCTGCTTCTTCCTGTTCTCCATCGAAATGTGGGGGTTTAATCTTCCGGAATTCTCCCTGCAGCTCCATTTTCTGACGTTTTGAGGTTTGCTGCTATGGTACATTATCAGAGTGATCCTCTTTGCCATCTGAATTTTCAGGTTCAATCTGATAGTCTTGTTCTTCTGTCATCCTCTGCTGTTCCGCGCTGGGGTTAGATAAAGGTGGGTTTTGCCTGTCTGACAAACTCTTCAGAATTCTTTCCTGCTCTACCATCAAACGCGCGTTGTCCTCTCGCAACCGTGCCATCTCATTTTTCAACTCCTGAACAGTTTCCAGGATTGCAAGGTTGGTACTTCGTGTTTCCTCACCCAACTGTACCCACAGCTCTGGGTTTTCCCGAGGGTTACTGTCGTTCCCTTGCATTTTGTTACTTTTTCTGGCTTAACTGGTAGCTGTTGTAATTCTGTATCTCACCCCTAAATAGACAGAACAACAGTTAAATTATGATCTTTCATATGTGTGCATGGTATAAGCTTCTGCACAGTGAAACCCGTCATGCTTGAGGCCACAGTATTGAAACTGGGCTCTGATACCAATTTGTCATAACCTTGTTCACATATACCTAAACATATATAAAAAAAAAAATTGGTGATATACCATACATATAAACAAGACCATACTATATGTTTTAATCCTGGAGCATGGTCGCATGTCTGACCCACAAATCACATATTCTAGCTCTTAATGTCATGCATTAACAATAATAAACCGATTGGATTAACGTTTATTCGAATGCTGCCAATGTTACGTTGTAATATCATTTTATGAACCTATTGACTTTACAGCTGGCCTAACCATTAACCCACCCCAGTGTACAGTGTTAATAAATGGGGGTGGGGCTTGCTGGTCCGGCCGCAGCCCCTGCCGGCGCCAACTCATCCTCGGCCTTAATGCTCTCAGGCCATATCAGGGCAGGTGGCATGGTCTGTCCATCCGGCCATGTGACACCTCGGGCTCAGAACTCTCGGCATTCCCGCGTCGTTTTCCCGCTTTGTGTGGACGGTCAAGATCTCGCCCCTGGAACAAAGGGTTGGGATCAATCCAAGGGTTTTAAGTTAATACATAACTCATTTGAGCAGGCTTGGGGTTTATTTGTTCACGCGACCCATCCGGCTCCGCTTTGGTGCTCCAACACTGGTTCGAAACCCACCACCGCCATTTTCACTACCTGCAACTTCGCCGGGAACCATGAGGTGCCAGCAATAGGCCTACACAGGTAAATTTATTCTGATCTGAACTTAATGATTTTGGTTACAGTCTTACTGTGAATCGTAGCAACCTATTGCTAATTGTTCCTCTTCGCTGGTAGTGTGCAGGTGGATTTATTCAAATCCTGTTTCGACAGTGTCAAGGTAGCCAACCTCGACGGTTTAGTCTTCTTCGGCGGCGAAAGGTAAGCCCTTCCTCCTTAATTGCTTTCCTTTGCATACGCTAGCTCTGAGCTCCTTGACACTGAGTTATTCTCATCATGTTGTTATAGACCGCCGTTCATGAGCGGGTTTCCTTGCTACAATTTACAGAGGTATTTTCCCAAAGGGAACCCTCACAGTTTATGTTTATGTCTAATGTCTGGTTGAGTCTGTAACCCGCCTGGTGAGTTATCATTCACGACGGAACTCCTATGTTGATTTATATACCTCATGGATTAATTTTGTAGTTTATTGACCTTGCGGCATATCTGAACTTGAATCACCGAATCTAATGTATGGCATACGGCATCGATCCTGGCCGTAATGCTCGATTCAGGGTCAGCGGATCTAGGTTTTGCTTTTATTAAGGTTGTCTATATTTATCACTGTAAATGTACTGGTTACCCGTCCAGGGTTACGCTATCTGATATTATTTTTGTTAAATGATATATGGACATGTTGCTCTGTCCGTTCCTTAGGAATGGCTTGCGCTTTGAACAGATGGTTAATATATAGATCCTGCATACTTAGCATAATTAATCCAGTGCATGTTTAATTGATTTGCTATTGTGGAATTTCTCTTATATCTATGGATAAGCCGCCCGTCTCAGTGACGACTGGGCTGATAAATTACTCAGGTTATGCTACTATTCGAGTCTCTCATGTCGATATTTTCATGTGCTTCTCGCCTTATCTGGCTGTTTGCAAAGATTGCTCTCGTTTGGTTATATTGGTAGTAGCATACTGCTTCCTTTTTTTACGAATATTGAAATACCCGCATGTTTAAAGTATTGGTTTTTCCTCCTGGCTAGCATGCACAGGGTTCTTGTCCTGAATCTCGTTTTTTCTTTTATCGCTCTTGTTAAATGATTTCGTTGTTATTGTATTTACAAACGTTATGTCTTGAAGCGCTGTTTGTAAATGGTTACGGTATGGCTTCTCTCTGTACAATCTGCAGAATAAATTTCATGTCTGGATTAGTTTGTTGGATCTGATATTTCCTCGGTTTCCTTATAACCCACAATGGATTCTCCTCTTCCTTGACACTGGGGTTAGAATCCGCCTACCGCCGTGGTTTCTTCACAGGCGCTGGGGTTCCAGACTCGTTCTTGTAGGCAAAATATATGTACAGTTTGATATTCCAGACTCGTTCTCATTGACATCTATATGTACAGTTTGATTATATTCCATGTATGCGGAACCGTCTGTCTCGTTAATGGCTTCTTTTTTCATATAACATATCTCCGTTTCTATGATTATTTCGTGGCATGTTTTCTTTTCCTGTAAACAGGCTTTTGTTTAAACTACATCGATGTAGTCTCATGAATAACAGAACTAGTTTCAGACCATGATATCGACTAATACTTTATCCTGTATTTAATCCTACACTTAAGCAGTCATATAAATACTGTGACAATCTTTTTAAGAAATAAAGCACGGTTCTTGTTTAACTACAGTAGTCCACTGTAAGCTCCTTATTTAATTAAACAAGGACTCTGTGGGTTGAAACCGTACCTGGTTCACCAAAGTCATAAATAGATACTCAAGCAAGTCACCTGTGCTTGGAGTCAGCTCTTCCACCCATCCGTGAGATCCCTTCATCCGACGGAAATCTCCCCCCGAGCCATCTTGCAGGCCTTCAGCCCTCAACAAGATCTTTGCACCTTGTGCCTGGTTATCTGGTCCTTACCAGACTTAACCAGTTGTTACTTTGTATTTTTCCTTTTTCTCTTTTTTCTTTCCCTTGGAAAGATCTCTTCTATCTGTCCCAACAGCACAGAACTTCCTCCCTACACCCAGGACTTTTCCTGTTTGGGGGGGCAGTTCCAATCAGTTATTACAACTGATTTTCTTTCTTTGAAATCCACCTCCCAGAGGCTGCCAGCATTTCAAGAAAATATTTAATTTATTCAATAATGTAGTTTATCACAGTTTTGTTTCTTTTAAACATAAACAACAACTACTATATTGTCTTTTACCATAGTAAAATTCACATTTACATCTACTGGGGTCATTACAGAATTATCTTCTGATAATAAAATTTTAAAAATTGTGTAAGATGAAACATGTATACTTAGATAATATTTTATAAATTTGAAATAAATATTTTAAGTTTTTCATAATTTATATGAAATAGTATAATATTTATATATGAGGTAAATAATAAATTTATATTTATATAATAATAAATAAAAGTAAAAATCTATTTTACACCTAATAAGTAAAAGTTATTAAAAAATATGCACAATCTTGTCACATGAATATAAGTTTTCAAAATTATGAATTATCTTCTACCGTATGGGCATCCATTTACAATAAGATGATTGGATAAAAAATGTTGTAATATTTGGTAAATTTTATCAATAAAAACCTAAACAAGTATAATATGAAACATTGTTGTTTATTACATGCCTCTTATATAAAAAATAATTTATAGTATTAAAAAATAAATAAAAATAAAAATTGAATGAACTAAACTAAATAATTTCTATATACATTTTCCTAACATGAATATTATTATTTAACAAAAAAAATTAAACAATAAATTGTTATTATATAATATATTTTTATATTGATATAAATTAATTAATATTATATTTTAGTATTTTTTTTTGTAAGCTTAGCAGTACCTTTCATTCATTCATCTATAAATAGGTAGGTTACAAATATATGAGTCGTTCGGTGGCCTCAACCTACCCAGTGGGAAACCAAATTTGTTGGCCACCGAATTGCATTATAAGCCATCCAAAACATAAATAGTTTGAGCCTTTTTAGCCAAGCCTTATAAGGTCGATAGTCTAGAAACCAACTAATAAACATCAGACTGAAAACATAAATGTTACCCGACATAAACATCCAAAAAAATATAAAATTAACAATCATAACTTCGATCCACTAATCATCCAACTATTCCACCTGACCAGGATCTTTAGCACTTGATCGTGGTAATTCAGTTTGTGGCAAACACGGGATATGTCGCATGGGGCCCAGAGCGTCGTTCTACTTCTGCAACTGATGTTGGATAAGCTGGCGCTCATTTTGAATGTCTTGTAGACCCAACTCACCGTCATTGTGCACCACTCCGTTGGTGGTCGTAGCCATTTCTTTGGCCACTATGCACTTCATTAACCAGTAAAGATGAATGGACTATATGAACAAGGTGAGATGGTCGCTTGTGTACCTGGGGTCCGTGATTAGTTCCCCCAGTCTTTGACTAGAAGTTCCAGCTTAGCTTGCGAATTCAACTCTGCCTCCCAGTTCGCAATCAATTGTTTCACCTGTGTCAGGGTCCTTTCGCAGTAAGCCTTGACCGTGGCCTGAAGATTCTCATAATTTTTTTTGACCCATCTTCCACGCAGTCCATGCCACGCTATCCCCCGTCGTGCAGTCCCCTGTCATGCAGTCCCCTACCATGCAGTCATATACCACGCAGTCACCTGCCTCGCAATCACCTGTTGCACAATCTCCTGTCGTTCAGTTCTTTGTCGCACAATCGTCTACCGCTCAGTCCGATTGGAAGATGGATCTACATCTTTTCCTTTATCTTCCTAGTGTCTTCTACCTCTTCCACCTTGACCCGAGGCTCCACTACGAGGTTGAGACTTCACCATATCTACCAAGGTTGGGCCCCCTTTCTTCACCCTTCTCCCACTTTCCCGCGCTCGTGACCCAAGCCACTATACAGAGGCCAAGAGTAAAGACAACATAGGAAAACCAGAAATTATACACCAGCCTCAAGCAGAGACATGTAGCAGCTGGGTACTCCTCTCGTGTTCCCGTTGTCACAAACCTGTAACCAACAAACTTAGGCTCCTTAAGAAACTGAGGACCTGGGTTTATACGCAGGATATATGGTCTTAATTTAACCTTTTCTCCCACTACCTATAGGTGCCAAGGATTACCAACCTTCACATTGTGGATCTGCCAAGATTTGCGACGCTTCATATTATCACAGTGAATACGCGTGTGAGGGTGTGAGGGATACTACCCACCGTCCCAAAACAATAAAAGATATGTCATATCAATCAAGACCAAGTGGGCCTTCAGCTGTCTCACACCCCGATCAGGGGTTTTGATTAAGAGCCAGGTCCTCGTTCAAAATCAGAGTCAATTGTTCCATTCCTTCTTGCCCAATCTCCCTTATCCAAGGCTTATCTATATTCACTCTCGGCTAAAGATAGACCTAGTTTGCTAAGAAATATGTAGCTTTGTCTCCATTGCGAGAGACATGTGAGGGGATGATTTATTCAAAATATTGAATAAGTTCATTGATATCCTGGATCAAGCGAGAAATCCTCCAACTTTTACTAATATTTTCCCACTAGGACCCCTACTTAATATTTTTAATAGTATTAATGACCAGAGAAGAGTCGCCTTCCACCACCATTTTTCTCAACCCTTCCCTTTTGGCTATTATCAAACCATGTTTAACAACATCAAATTCATCTTCTTTGTTACTTTCCATGCCACAATCCAAAGCATATATTTGGACATCCTGGCCCCGCGAATTCCTGATGACCCCTCCAAAACCCGCATCCCTAGGGTTACCTTTGGATGCCCCATCGAAGTTTAGCTTGAGAAAACCCTCAGGGGTCATGAGAAGCGAGAAGGGGATTGGTTGAGAGGAAAATTTAAGTTCCAATATGAAGGTGCAAGCATTTGCTGGGATAAGCTGAGAGTAGACAATATTCACGCTTCTTGGGGGTTGACCTTCCAATCATCAGAATGCCATTTCTCTACTAGTATAGATTCTCTTACATTTTGGATTATTCCTATCCAGATTTCCAAGTGTGAAAGTTTCTGGTCCTTGAAAATCCTTATGTTCCTTTCCTTCCATACTACCCATAAAAGAAAGTCGAGAGATAGACACCAGGCTCGATTTACCATCAGATTGGAAGAGATTTTTTTCCTCCAACTCCCAATGGTGGATTAAATACTGGTATTATCCCGGTCTAGATGACCAAAAAGAGTATTTATATTCTACCAGGGTCAGGCTACAAAGGGACATATATTCAGGAGATGCTCTATGGTTTCAGTCTGAGAGGAACACATATTGAAAAAAGAGGGCCCATGGATTTCTCTCTTCTATAATTCGTCCTAGGTGAGAATTCTTCCACTGCACACTAGCCACAAGAAATACATTACTTTCGGCCATAATTGTCCCATCCATATTTTCCTCCAGAGCAGATTGTACTGATCTGGATTCTCCTCTGATGTCGGTTGGTAAGCTTCTTTTATGGTGAACATACCTTTAGTTTTATAGCCCCTCCTGAGAATTTCCTGTCCTTCTAATGATGCAATTCTTCTAGTGTGAAACTCAGAATCAAACACATCCCATTGATTTAAGTCAGGAGGGTTGTTCCAATCTTGTTTCGTTTTCCACTGTTTCCATTGATTCCTAGGGGTCGGATCCAAAAACTGATTAACCATCAAGTTGTGGGGTTTATTAGTCAAAAGTAAGATCTTCGCAAAATCTTGGTGACTCAATAGTTTTCCCATTGTTGCCACAAATCTGGCCAGAATAGAGCACTCCTCCCATCTCTGATTTCCCAGAATGTATGGTTGCAAATTAACTCTTTATTATCAGAAGCTAAGTTCCAAATTGATGATCCTCTTGGAGTTCCCTGCATTCTCAGTCTTTCCTCAGTAGTTGAAGGCATATTATATTTCTGGCCCCAGATGACCTTCCATAGATCAGTTACACCTTGAATCCGTCGCCACCAAAGTTCCCTCCCCCCATCACTTGGTTTAGTAGAAAGGGATCTTGAAGACCTAACCCCCTTGCCATTTTAGGTTTAGTCAACTAATTGCATGAAAGGAGTGCCCATTTTTTAGCTTCCCGAGTCCCCTGCCATAGGAAGTTTTTGAAGATAGTTGTCATATTAGAGCAAGTAGTTTTAGGAGTAGCTAGACTCGAGAGTTGATATATTGGGATTTATTGTAGCACAACCTTTAGTAAAACCACCCTCCCAATAATGTTTAGGGATCAGAAAGACTAGCTTTGAAGCCGAGATTGGATTTTCTCAAGGATTGTTTTCCAACAGGAAGTGCTAAGAAAGTTAGTCACTAGGGGAATTCCTAGGTATTTGGACAGAAGGGAGCCAATGAGAAATCCCAGAATCCTGGCCATGAAAGATTGGGAAGGAATTAGGGTGTTGAAGAAAAAGATATTGGATTTCTCATTACTGATCCGAGTACCAGAATCTTGCATAAAGTCTTGCAATATGGCTTTTAGAGCCCTGGATTCCTGAAGGGAGACTTGACATAATAACATTATATCATCCACAAATTGTTGGCAGGATAAGGGAAGATCATTGCCCCATAGATGAATTCCTTTTAAATGGCCAACTTGAATAACTGATTTTATATATCTTCCCAGCCCTTCCGCAGCCAGAATGAAGAGGAAGGGTGAAATAGGGTCACCTTAATGGAGGCCTCTAGATGCATTGAAGGTGTAGGAGGGAGAGCCATTAATGAGGATTGATAATACTGGGGAGGAAATGAGAGAAGAAATCCATTGGATCCATTGTTGGTCAAATATAAAGGCTTTCACTATGTTCATAAAAAAGGACCAACTCAGGCGATCATAGGCTTTGGATAAGTATAATTTTATCATCATACCCTTTGATTTAAGGCTCTCGAGAGAGTGAATTGCCTCCTGGTTAGTGACAATGCCATCCAAAATTTGGCGGCCTTGGACAAAACCAGTTTGCTCAGGAGAAATCAGGGCAGGAAGAAAGGGTTTAAGCCGATTGACCATAATGGTGGAGATAATTTTATATATGATATTACATAGCGAAATAGGTATGAATCCTTGAGGGTCTTCAGAATGAGTTGTTTTTGGAATCAGGGCTATAAAAGTAGAGTTCAGAGAGGGATGTACCTTCCGAGATAGCTGAGATTCTTCAACCACTTCCAAGATATCCTTACCCAAAATAGGCCAAGCCACTCGAAAGAATTATGTATTGAAGCCATCAGGTCTCGAGGCTCAAATCTACATCACTTACCAATAAATTTTTCATCTTTAAATGTTAGTATTGAAGTGGTAAAGGCTCAAATATTTATCTATTTTTTCAGATTTTCTTATAAGGCATGTATAGTGTACTTTTCTTTTTCATAAATTAAAAATTAAAATAAATCTAAATCCATATATATGCTCTCTTCATGTACATGATACATCTATTATTATAACTAAGCAAAGTTCCTTGTTAATGATATGTTTGTTCATGCATGCAACGTTGAGTAAGATATAAATATAAAAGTAACTTAACTTGCAAACTTGATAACTTGTAAATGAAACAAATAAATCCATTCTAACTACATTCATAAAAAATAATGTAACATTGATAGAATATAACATCAAATCCACATCATGAATTTAAAAGTCAATGAAGACATTGTCATACACACAAGTTCAAATTCATGTATTTGTATTCCAAATTTGTCTAGCTATACATTTTTCTTTTCTACAAAATGGAACTTCATTCCCAACATAGATAATGGAATTTCATGCCCATGAATGACATTATGGAAAAGCGGCCTCACGATTGATCTAGAAATTGGGTGTATAAGTCACCATCGCCACTTTTGGCACTCCCAAGTGCATTTCCAAATTGATATTGTTGCAAAAATTCAATAACCAATTAGTTCTAAAATCCAAAATGCATATAACCAATTTCATTAATTAATGATAAGTTTTTGATCAACTACTCATTCTCCCCATGAAGATCTAAGGCAATGGAGAAGACTGCCCTTCCTAGGTAGATGGTGGAGCACTTGGTGATGGATATAGGCATGGTTCAGGGGTGATTGATAAAGGCATGGTGGAAGAAAAAGAGGAAAAAGTTAGTGGGTTTGGGCGATGATACATCCGCATCAGTTGTACGATAGTGGGAATAACCCTAGGGTGAGGGATCACCCTAGGCGAGGAAATTGGAATGTTAAGGGTGGATGATTGGAATAATGAGAAGGGTGGATGGTTAAAGGGTAGGGATGAGAATTGGGAAGGTTTTGGGGAGGCGGTTATAGGCATGGAAGAATTTATGAAGGGAAAAGGTGGTGGGTGTGGCCAACAATACATCCCCATTGGTTGTACAATAGGGGGGAAGCACCCTCGGGGAGGAGATTTGGATGGTATTGATTGGAGAAGTGTTCCCAATGATATAGTTTTTTTCACTGACATGCTCATTAAATAATTGGAGTCGACAAGTTGTCCCGCCAACTTTAACAACAAAAAAAGCTCATATAGTTATGCCTATGCATTGCAAATGATAGTATATCACATTTCACATGAAAAAATGCAGAACATCATATTTCCATACCATTTTTGTGTATAATAGAATGTTGCACTAACTTAGGCATGTGGTCTGTTAACACCCAGGTTGTTCCCTATGACTCCCAAGGGAATACGGCCGGGGTAACCACTAACCAATCTTTGGATCACTGTTTCTAGCCAAACTGTGATCAGAGAGGGCTCTCTCTTTATGATTTGTAACTGTTTATGATAGGGTTTTAGGCTAGCTATTATGCACAGGTTTTGTTTATGTTTTGGTTGAAGAATATCCTTCAGATCTCTTGTGATGTGATTTTCAGAGAGTCAAGTACCATTGGGCAATGGAGTCTGTGGCTGTATGTGTTTGAAACTTTGAGATGAAAGATGGAACTTACAAGGCCATTTGAGTGCTTAATAGAACAGATTTTTGATTAAATGACTGGAAACAGGTAACACAAACAGTGAAAGCATTTAAGAATTTTCACTTATTGTTTATATATTCCCAACAGACAGGTTTGAGAGGAAAAGACAGAGGTCTCAGGGGCAAAAATTGAATCCCTGAGAATGCCTATCACAGTAAAAGACACAGTTTTGAAATGCAGCAATTAAGAATTACAATTCTGTCACTGTATCTGAGGAAAACATGTATAATAGCTCAGTTTGAGTCCAGGGTAATCATGAGTTAAGTCCTGGAACTATCCTTTCACCTTGCTATCAAGTGTAAAACATTTAAACAACAAAAGAGAACAAAAGACTCGAAAACATATAACAAAGAGATTTGAGAATACTTATTGTTTTATGCAACACCCTGGAATCCTGTAACATTCATCTTTCACCACAATACATCAAAGTACACCAAGCCTTGGAAATTCCATTCTTCCTTTGTATTACTTCTCTGAAAATATTACAGTAAGAGAGAGTTCTCAAAAGAAAATTCCAACAACCCTTTCAACTGCTGTGAAGGGTGAATATATACTTGCGGTGATTTACAAAATATCTGAGTTCTGAGTTATCTCAGATTTTACATTCTTACCAACCACGTAAGATATTATGAGCAAAATTTAATACAGCATTGATTACAGAGTACAGGCATTTTAATGCTCTGTCAGAAGATATTTTAGCCTTTGGAAACAGCTAAGTCGGTCGAGATATTCTGAATAAATGCTGGAAGACCTGTCTTTAAGGCTTGTACGCTGTATCCTGGACTTGTCACCTGTGATTGTGACTGCTGCTTGTGGTGAGTCAATGGTCCTGCTGAGTTGGCTCAGCCTTTGCCTCTTCCTTGTAGATATCTTTCTTCAAGATTGTGCCTGCGCATGTATGCTCATTTGCCTGGAGAATTAGCGCTACTGATTCTGGCCTGACAAAATTGTCTGTGTCAAATTTCTCCAGACATCCTGTGTGGGCAGTTGGTGTGCTAAGATTGCCCCTAGAGTTTCATCTGCTTCTGTGAATTTGAAGAAGTTAGGTGGTGTATCAAACAGATGCTCAACTTCATTCATGAGGAAAAATAGGTTCTCCACCCTGTCATACATAGTCTGCCCGGTGGCTGGCCCTGCGTCTGCTGAAGTGCTGGGCGGTTTTGCAATCTCTGCTACTACATGGGCATCAATTCTCTTATTGTAATTGTCTAGGGTGAGCAGTCTTCCTACACTGCTTAAAATGCTGGGGAGGCCTCTGTTCTGTAGTGCCACGAATTTTTCCAGGAATCTGTTGATTTCAGTCTGCATATCCTGTGTCCTCCTCTCCAGTGTTCCAACCAAGTTCCTCAATGTTATGACTCTTTTGGCTACAGCAATTGTTTCTGTCCTGTTGGTGATTCCCATGACAGCTAATTGAGAGCTAGTCTTATAGTTCAGAATATTGATCATCCTAGTAGCAGCTTCTGGCATGTGTCCAAGGCTTGCCCTGGCTCTCTGTATTTCTCTGTTTGCTTTAGTGATGAGCACCATTTGCTCATCCATGGTCTCAATATATTGCCACTGGTTGGCAATGGACCGCCCAATGTTGCTCCATAGCACTGCTTTCATTTCAGCTGTCACTTTTTCTAGTGCAAGCTCTTTCTCTAGTTCAGCAATTCTCCTCTTAAGAGCTCTTACCTCTCTCTCCTTGGCTGCCTCATTCTGTTTGCTCTTGTCAAACTTTTCATTTACCTTAGCCAAGGTTTTCTTAAGTTCATCCAGCTCTTTCATTTGAGATTCCATGGCTTGGATCTCAGCTTGCAGCTTTTGCATGTCTAAACTAGTAGCCTGTCCCGATGTTGTAGTTGTTGTTGCTGTGGATGGCGCTGTAGTTGGTGCTGTAGCTTCTGTTTGCTGAGGAGGAGGAGTAGTCTTTGGAGGGACTTCCTCAAGATTTATTATCACAGGAGGAGGCTGGGAGGGTTGGCCCTCTTCTCTTTGCTTCAGTGCTTCTTGTAGTGCTGCCTTTGCAGCTTCAGTTTGTCCTAGCTGGTCTTGAGTCCTAACCAGCTCTTTGTATAGGGATACCAGCAGGTCTGTAGTATCCTTTTCTTGCCTTTGCTGGGCAACTTCATCTGTTTGTGGATGGATGGTGTCCGGGAGTTTGATTTTCTTTCTTAGGGCCGCCATGTCTGCATCCCTTATCTTCAGGAGTTCTTGGATTCCTTTGACATCTTTAGGATCATGCCCTATATCTATAATTACCTCTTCCAAGGACTTGATCCTGTTGTCCTTGGCTTGTGATGATGCTCTTTCTAATTCCAGCTGAGAAGCTGTGTTATCCAGGCTGCTCTTTAGTTTGTAGTTCTCCAATGTCTCATCTGCCAGGCAGGCATACACCATTTCACCAGTTTGTTTATGTAATTCAATCTTGTCCATAGGGTGTATGTCTTTGGCAAGAACCTCCATGTTGGTTCTTAGATAGTCCGAGGTGGACTGAGGATGCAAAGTTGTGGGCATGAAGTGGCTCATTATCATTTTGCCTTCGCTCACATCGAAAGCAGACATGAGTCTCTGCTGGTTTCTAGGAGCTAGGTTTAACAAGTGATTATACAGCTGCACTTTTATGGGATCACTCCTCCTTTTGATGTCAATGAATTGCTGCTTTATACTTGACTGCCCTTCTCTATGTTGACCGGAGGAGCTGACCTCTCCTCCCATAGTCATGTCATGTCCACGCTGAGATGAGCTGGCCGAAAGTTCTCCACTGGGTGGGCCCATGCCCATGGCTTGCCTTACTGCTATGTCCTCCTCTTGGGAGTCATTCAGTCTTTATCTCTTCTCTCCTCTGATGAAGGATGAGGTGTGGGGGGTCTCTCTCTCCCTTTTCCTGGTCAAGTCCTCCTTCTGTGGTGTTTGGAGGACTGAGGTGTCTACATTGGTGTCTGTCCTGGGAGGCACCTCTGTTTGGGGCTGCTGCTCAGTGTAACTAGGTAGATCTGTCCCCTTTTCCTGCTGCAAGGGCTGCTGTTCACTGGACTGTGCTTCTTCTTGTTGCTGCCCCAGTTCTTGCTGTTCCATTTCTTCTTGCTGCTGTAGCAAGGTGTCAACTTGTTCTTCTGTCAATATAGGTGGCTGTTCCACCTGTTTTCCTTTGTCTTTGCTTGCTGCCTGGGGTGTCTTCTTAGTAGTTTGCTGCTGTGCTGCTGAAGATTTAGCAGCTGTTCCAATTTGCCTTCTGTAGGAGAGGGGCACCTGTCCACAAGTTTCCAAGTCAGCTTCTTTTTGCACATTCCTAGCTTCTTTCTCAAGTAATTCTTCCTTAGTGACTTGTTCTACTAGTGTACCCTCTTCCCAATCTAGTGCATTGGCATACTGTTCAATTTCAGGTTGTCTTTTATGTGCATAGTTGCCCAATTTGTATCTAATTCTCCTGAGGGAGATAGAATGATTGGGGTCATAGGGAATCCATTCAAAACTGGTCTGCAATCTGAGGCCTTCCAGGATGCTGTCTGCCTCTTTCCACCCTTCCTCTTTCCTGTTATATAGGAAGGAACCTAGCTGGTTTCTTACCTTCAATTGTGACTTCTTGTTTCTACTCTGAAAGTGAAGGTAATCTGAGTTCCCAAACTGCCTGAAATATTCTAAGGCAAAAAGCCTCATGGGTACATACCTCGGCAACCTAAATGGGTTCAATTCACAGCCATATATCCTAATGACTGTGTGGTTCTGGTAGAAGTACCAGTTGCCAATATTGTAAGATTTGTTCAAATGTAGAATCCTCTTCATATCATCGGTTAATCTAGGAGGAGGAGTACCTTGCAGCGCTGTTAGGGCTGGATGAACAAATAAATCAATAAACTCACAGTATGTATAGGGTGATACTGAGGTAGAATGAAAAACAGAGGTCCAGAAAACAACTGATCTTGGCTTCCTTGGGCATTGAGTGGCCTCAAAGGAACAGAGAAGGTAGCTGGCTGGTTGAAAAGGAATAAATGATATATATAGGAGGTGTACCCGAACAGTCTCTCCCTTTTCAAATTCATGAACTGCTCATGGATTTTCTCTGCTATGTAAGTTGCATAATCATACTGCACAGCTGGAGGCTTACCAGGGGCAAATATAGACAGCATTGCCATTATGCTGTCATCTACATCTTCCAACCCCCTGAATCCTAGGACATAGCCAATTAGATCCACCAACATTCTGCCCAACTCATTTAGATATTGGTACCCAATAGGAGGGGTTCTGACTGTTTCAGAGCCTGGTGTGACAAACAGTTGGTTTGATTTTGACAATCTGGTCACTGGACAGCTTGATCCCTCTGTTAATCAGATTCTGCATGGATAGAGGGGTCAATTTCTTGGCTGTTTTGAAGCGCAGCATCTGGTTTATGCTCTCTGGGGTGATCTGGAACAGGACTAGGCCTGTGGGGCTCATGACTGCTCTTTGGCTGGGGTCATAGCATTCCTGGCAGCTATAAATGAGCTCTGGCATAGGATTGACTTGGGGAAGGTTGTATATGGGCAAATTTGACTCCCAAATCCCCAAGATATCTGCCCCACTGAGGTGCTGGGCTCTTAATTCATTCAACATTTGAATATTGTACTTGGTTCCCATGGGGAACCAATCCAGCATTTGGTAGTCCATGTCTCCCAGGGCTTTCCATGCTAATTCCTGGTGAGGAGCATTGATGGGCTTAATATTCAGTGCAATAGGGGTCTCCATAGCTCTTCAAGTTGCAAGAATTGCAGGTGGACAGGTGGAATGGTAAAAACACAGTCTGGAGGCAGTTCTCTGTGGAAACAGTTGATGTTTTGAGTATCCAAGGGGAATTCTCTCAATAGCAATTGAAATACTACTGGAGTCTAGTGACAGAACTTCTCTGTGGTCTAACTGAACTCTCCAATCGGGTGAATTATATCTATTAGGAACTCTGCCGGGAAAACGCAGAATTACAGTGGTTTTATGTGAATTGCAGGTTTCTAAAGCTCTGCAGGTACTTCTTGGCCCTCACAATGACAATGGTGGATGAACAAATGGAAATGAACGGTGCAAATAGCGTTTTTATGGTTCTACTATCCCTCTGAGCAATTTCAAGCTTAATGAAGGTCGTATGGAGGGCGAAACGGTCTAAATACCTGTAATTCGATGAGCAGAGGTTGAAGCAAAGGTGCACAGTTGCTGCTTGAGGAGGTCGCCCGGGCTAATAGACTGGTTGGCGAAAATTAGAGTGCAAACGGTCATGCAGAGCGTCCAACAGTAATAACAGTGAAAGTGGTAAAAAACACGGGAAAATTGGTAAATATGGGTTATTTTACCAATTTGGCGCTTTTTTTCTGCTGACGTCATCGGGCGACGTGGCAGTGGGTGACTGGTCAAAGGGGCGGTGAGGTGGCAACCCAGTCAGCAGTGAGGTGGACCAATAACAAAGGCAGGTACGAGCAGATAAGGACGTGGCGGCGAGTCAGCGACGGGTAGGTGGCAGTCAAACCGCAGCGGTCACGGTTAAGGCCTTAACCGCCGCGGTTTCTCGGGGCGGTTTAGGTACGGCGCAGAAGCTGTCAGACTCGGCTCCGAGATGGTTAATCGATTGACGCGTGGAGGAGGCGTGACAAGGCGCAACGTCACTTTCTCGGAGGTTAAAGTGCCGCCATAGGATGCGCTCCGATATTAATGTGGACCGTCGGATCTGATGGGCTTGATCCGACGGCTGGCGGAGGAGAAAGATGCGCGCTTCATACTGCGGGCGGAAAAGATTAAAGTTTGTGGGTTTTTATGGGTTTTCAAATGTTTTCGCTTAACCAATAATGTGGTAGGATTGGGGAACGTGCCAGAGGCGGGTATTAACCTTTGCAAAGGTTTTTATAGGCAAAAGGGGTTTGGAGAGGGGGTTTTATCAATGCAGAGGTGATTTGAGGGTAAATTAACTGCAGCAAAGGGGGAACAGGGTGGAATAGGTTCACCAAAGTGGCCAGATGCCATTTTGGTCCCTTTTGAAAAATACACGGCTATTATGCCTAGGGGAGGGAATATACATAAGATTTGGGGTTTTATACACCTTAGTGTTAGTATTATTAGGGGTGGGGGTAAGATAGGGGAGGTTATATAGTAAAATTAGAGGTTAATATGAATGAAGGAGGGGAATTAGAAAGGGGGTGTTAGTGATGGACTAGAGAGGGAAGAAAAAGAAGTTAGTGATCCTCTTTGCTGTGAGTTCATGGAATTCACCACTTTGTTTTCTGATAGATTTATTGCCTTGGCAAGAGACCTATTGATACCTGTGTAATGGTGATCATATTCTTTCTGCAACCACAACTGCCTACCCAACTTTTTTGCCTAGCATTTTTTGTTTCTTCTTGGAGGGGCACTTGGACTTGCAACCCTCAATTGCCTTTTCTTTTCTTTGGCTTTTTCCTTTTCTCTCTATCTACTTCTACCCTTATGTCTTCCAAGGTCCCAGATTAAACTTTTGGGAACCTTTGCTTCTCTACCTGAACTACTTGTCTGCCAAGATTAAGCTGTTTGGACAGACCTCTTTCTCTATTCTACAACTCAAAATTGAAACATGGCATGATCCAGATTAGACTGTTGAATCATCCACAAAATTTGAAATAAGGTCCTCAATACTTGAAACACTTACCCAGCTCTTGCTTTCTAAGAAATATGGGATCTTTGGGACACCAGAGCAGAGCATATTTGGCTTTTCTCTTGCCAATCATGAAATATGAAACCTATTAGTATAGGTATCCAACAGTGGCTCCACATGGGGATGGTTTTTCTTTTGAAAGACCAAGAACAGCAGGTCAGATTGCCTTATTCCTTGACTGCCCATCTTAATCTTTGAAATTTGCTGCATGTAATCTGTCAAAATTGTGTGCCTTTTCTTGGAGAACCTCTGATTCTATCTGCCTGTTGCTGCTAGGTGCAGCATCTGGGAAAACCTCTTTTTACATTCGAAAATAGAAGATAATATGTAAGGCTGCATATATACAATGAACCTCTGTATTTCTATCATAGTGAACAGTCAAAATAGTGCTTCAGCATCCTGCCATTGACAGGACCTTCATCCAGTTCAGTTACAGTCAAACTTTTTAGGAAGTAGGTGTTATTACCTTGTACTGCTTGGACAGAAAATGGTCCTTTCCATAAAGAATCAAACTTCCCATGTTTTCCTTTCTCTTCTCTTCTTGCATCCCACTTTAGAACTTTGTCCCCTACATTGAAATCCTCTGCTTTAGTTCTTCTGTCAAAGGCCTTTTTTAGTTTCTCTTGTAATATCTGCACTCTGCTGAAAACTTGTTCTCTGGTCTGCTGTAAACAGATTATCTGGTTAATCCTTCCTTCTTGCATGTCATTTGGCTCTGCTTGGCTTTCTTGTAGAAGTTTCATAACCGGCACTCCTAGTGATGAAGGAAATCTGGCCTCTAATCCATAGACTAACTCATATGGGCTGGTCCCAATTGATCTTTTAGTGGTTAATCTGTCTGCCCAAAAAGCATTTACTAAGTTTCTTATGGCCATTCTTATGTTCTCTTCCAAGCACTTTCTTTATGATGTTAATCAGGCTTTTTGTTTGAGGATTCAGCAAGGCCA